>SJYC01147043.1:0-16248 GCA_006408675.1 Madoqua kirkii | reverse complement strand
TTGGCCACCTCATGCAAAGAGTTGACTCACTGGAAAAGACTCTGATGCTGGGAGGGATTGAGGGCAGGAAGAAAAGGTTGGGACAACAGAGGATGAGATGGCTGGATGGCATTACCAACTTGATGGACAAGAGTTTGAGTGACCTCTGGGAGATGGTGATGGACAGGGAGGCCTGGTGTGCTGTGTGATGGGATTGCAAAGACCGGACACGACTGAGCAACTGAACTGAACTGAACTGAGGAGACATGCTATTAATACAAAGGGAAAGCAGGTATATGACAACTGCATGTGATCTGCTCAATTTTGTGTAAACCTAAAGCAGTTTTTCTTTAAAATAAAGTATATTAACTAAAAAATAATCTATGATTGACATTAATCTTTTATATATCTTATAATAAGAATATATATTGTATTTATATTATATATAACAATATTATATATATAAATATATTCTTCAGATTTTGTTTTTTTTCTTTCTTTTTTTTTTTTTTTTAGTCACTAGGTCATATCTGACTCTTTACTAACCCATGGACTGTAGCCCACCCGGTTCCTCTGTCCATGGAATTTCCCAGGCAAGAATACTGGAGTGGGTTGCCATTTCCTTCTCCCAGAATCTTCCCAACCCAGGGATTGAACCAGCATCTTCAGCATTTCAGAATTCTTTACCACCAGAGCTGCTTGGGACACGTTATTTAAAAAGTATAGGTACAGTTCCTTGTGCTATACTGTAGGTTGTTTTTGATTATCTATTTTATAAATATAATCAGTGTGTATATGTTTATCTCTACCTTCTAATTTATTAAGCTTCCCTGGTGGCTCAGAGGTTACAGCATCTGCCTCCATTGCAGGAGACCTGGGTTTGATCCCCTGGAGAAGGAAATGGCAACCCACTTCAGTATTCTTGCCTGGAGAATCCCATGGACGGAGAAGCCTTGTTTTTTTTTTTTTTTTTAGTCACTAGGTCATATCTGACTCTTTACTAACCCATGGACTGTAGCCCACCCGGTTCCTCTGTCCATGGAATTTCCCAGGCAAGAATACTGGAGTGGGTTGCCATTTCCTTCTCCCAGAATCTTCCCAACCCAGGGATTGAACCAGCATCTTCAGCATTTCAGAATTCTTTACCACCAGAGCTGCTTGGGACACGTTATTTAAAAAGTATAGGTACAGTTCCTTGTGCTATACTGTAGGTTGTTTTTGATTATCTATTTTATAAATATAATCAAGTGTGTATATGTTTATCTCTACCTTCTAATTTATTAAGCTTCCCTGGTGGCTCAGAGGTTACAGCATCTGCCTCCATTGCAGGAGACCTGGGTTTGATCCCCTGGAGAAGGAAATGGCAACCCACTTCAGTATTCTTGCCTGGAGAATCCCATGGACGGAGAAGCCTTGTAGGTTACAGTCCATGGGATCGCAAAGAGTCAGACATGACTGAGCGACTTCCCTTTCACCTTCACCTTCTAATTTATTTATTTTCGCACCTGTCTTTCTTTTTGGTATTCACAAGTTGATTTTATGTGCTTGTGAATTTCTTTCTGTTTTGGAAATAAATTCATTTGTTTATTTCTAGATTCCACATGTTTTTTTAGATTCCACATATAAGCAATATTTATTTTTCTCTATTTGACTTGACTCACTTAGTATGATAATCTCTAGGTACTTGATTGGTACCACTACTTGATGGTGGTGGTGGTTTAATCGCTCAGTCATGTCTGACTCTCGAAATCCCTTGGGCTGTAACTTGCCAGATTCCTTTGCACAAGAGATTCTCCAGGTGAGGATACTGGACTGGGTTGCCATTTCATTCTCCAATTTGCTTAGTCTAGCTCAGTTGTTCAGCTGTGTCAGACTCTTTGTGACCCCATGGGCTGCAGCATGCCAGCCTCCCTGTTGATCACTAACACCTGGAGCTTGCTCAGACTCAAGTCCATCGAGTCAATGATGCCATCCAACCATCTCATCCTCTGTCAGCCCCTTCTCCTCCCACCTTCAACTTTCCCAGCAATAGGGTCTTTTCCAGTGGGTCAGTTCTTCACATCAGGTAGCCAAAGCATTGGAGTTTCAGCTACAGCATCAGTCCTTCCAATGAATAACAGGACTTATTTCCTTTAGCATGGACTGGTTGGATCTCCTTGCAGTCCAAGGGATTCTCAAGAGTCTTCTCCAACACCACAGCTCAAAAGCATCTATTTTGCAATGCTCAGCTTTCTTTGTCATCCAACTCTCACATTCACACATGACTACTGGAAAAACAATAGCTCTGACTATATTTGTCAGCAAAAGAATGTCTCTGCTTTTTAATGTACAGTCTAGGTTGTTAGTAGATTTTCTTCCAAGGAGCAAGCATCTTTTAACTTCATGACTGTCATTATCAGCTACAATGATTTTGGAGCCCAAGAAAAAAGGCTCTCACTGTTTCCATTGTTTCCCCATCTATTTGCCATGAAGTGATGGGACTGGATGCCATGATCTTAGTTTTTCAAATGTTGAAGTTTAATGTAACTTGGTTAGGTACATTACCTTCAGTACTTCAATATGAATTTAGAATATTTCATATATATTATGAGCATGTGTGCTCACTCAGTTGTGTCCAATTCTGCGATGCCCATGGGATTCTCCTGGCAAATATACTGGAGTAAGGTGCCATTTCCTTCCAGCCCCAGGGATCAAATCTGTATTTCTTATGTCTCCTCCATTGGCAAGCTTATTTTTTACCATTAGCACCACCTGGGAAGCCCACTATTTATAATAGTGCTAAGGATTATAGAATATTGGATGAAAATCCACCCATTCTATTTATTACAAAATATTTAATGAAAATTTTGTTCTCTTCAGTCATTACATTCTACATAAAGAATGATAAAAGATTTTAGAATATCAACCTTTGTCCAGTTCTTTTCATTTCCACCTTTATTTAGTAGATATACTAGACTGTGTTAAGGAATCCCTTTCAACAAAATGTATTTTATCACCTATCTTTAAAATGTATTAATGTCATTGAGCTTCTTTTATTGATAGAGCCTTATTGAAACTTGAAATTTTGTGATTATTTTAAGGCCCCTTAATTACAAGGGCTTCTCTTGTTAATTAACTATATTGGTACTATAATTACTTCAAGGAAAGACAATCCCATGTTCTATCCCTGAAGGTCCCATTAATGATACACTACAACAGAATCTGATATGTATCAAAAGTCCCAGTAGGTAAAGAAGTGATTCCCTGCAGTTTTCCAACAATAAAACTGGTGGCAAGCATCCCTCTGCCAAAAGTAATTTCTCACATAAATTTCCTAGTTAGCTTCAGTGCACCTAAGAAAAGGTTCATCATTCTCAGAACTCTGCCTCACTGACTTTTCCCCAACACTGACTTTAATATGAGTACCTAAATTCTCAGAAGGTAATAAGTATTACAGGCTATCAGAGTATAAGTACTGATATCTCACTGGGGTTTCTACCTTTGGTCTCATACTGAAGTTTCTTTAACCTCTGTTGTGGGTCAGAGCAATTATCAAACTGAAGATAATGTTTCTGTTTCTTTTTCCATTTTAGTTCTCTCTCTCTGTTTTAATGACCTGTTTAGACACTTTTTTTTTAGCCACCTTCTTAAGTTTTACCAGCATACAAATCTTCTTGAAAAGATCTGACTTGATTAGTCACTGAAAATCAGTCAAGTGATCATATTTCTTGGGTACCCAACTATGTTTTAGGATGATGAGGGATATCTAAGAAAACAAAATTAAATTCAACTGCAGCCAACTTGAATTTTATGAAATAAAATGCAGGAAACAAATTGCCAGTCCAGGATCAGTGCATGATACTGGATGTTTGGGGCTGGTGCACTGAGATGACCCAGAGGGATGGTACAGGGAGGGAGGAGGGAGGAGGGTTCAGAATGGGGGACACATGTATACCTGTGGAAGATTCATGTTTATGTATGTCAAAACCAATGCAATATTGTAAAATAACCTCCAATTAAAATAAATAAATTTATATTTTATAAATGCAGAAAAAAGGCTCAATATAAGCTTAATCCAAACTCTAGGCTTTGTATCTCTTTCAATCTTTGCATATCATTGTCAATAATATCATCAATAGTATGAATGCTGTTGTATTAGGAAACCAAGATTCAAAAAGTTTAATGAATTTTCTCTGTGTCTTCATCGTTTTGAAAAGAAAAGAGCATGGGTCCAGAGGAAAAAAGAAGTCATTTCAGGAGTAATAAGATAATACTTCTACACTGTAATCATCCTCAGAATAGTTTCTTATCCCACAGTGTCACAAAAATCAATGAAATCCCTCTAAGTTTGGAACCTATTAGACATTGCTATTATTGGTTGCAGAGACTAAGCTCTTAATCAGTGGGTGTTGCAAGTGTTCCAAGACATTTGAGCAGAGGAGCATCTGCCTTATATTCTGTATTTCATGTGAGTGACCAATAGCAAGACAAAGAGAAATTAAGAAAATAGCAAGTAAGAAAACAGACACATTTTTGGAAATTTTAGCTGATTAGAAAACTCCCCTACTTCATGACTGTATGGATTATGCACACAGGCCCACATATACACATATATTCATATGAACACACATATACCTGTATACCTGTGTGTGTCCCATGCATGAAAGACATGGTGCTGGTTCCCAGAAGATACAGAGCCAAAGATGACATAAACCTTGTGTTCAAGGAGGTGAATATTTACTAAGGAGCATGCTCAAACCAAATTACAACAAAATGCCCAATAGAAAGCACCATGACTGGGTTTAAAAGTAGCACAAAGTGATGAATTCCACCTGAGGTCTAAGAATGATCAGTAAATGGAGACATATACAATTGGATTGAAAATGAAAAAGTAATTAAACCAGCCACAGAGTATGCCAGGGGTGTTGCAATAAAAGAGTTATATGGTTGCGCTAGTGGTAAAGAGCCTACCTGTCGATGCTAGAGATATGAGACGCAGGTTTGATCCCTGCGTTGGGATGATTCTCTGGAGAAGGTAATGGCAACCCACTCTAGTATCCTTGCCCGGAGAATCCCAAGGACAGAAGATCCTGGTGGGCTACAGTTCATAGTATCGCAAGGAGTCAGACATGACTGAAGCAACTTGGCATGCATGCACTTGAGTCCTTCTAGTGAATTAAACCTGAGAAAGTTCACAGAAACCCCAGATAAGAGGCCAATTGATGAAGTATATGTGATAGAGCATTGAAGAGTTGATATACTTAAAACTAAATATTAAAAAAAATAATAATAAGATTATGGAATTACTTCATGGCAAATGGGAAAAAGGTGCAAGTAGTGACAAATTTCCTCTTCTTGGGCTCTACAATCACTGCAGATATTGATTGCAGCGTTAAAATCAGAAGATGTTGTGCTTCTTGGCAGGAGAGTTATGATAAGCATAGACAGTGTGTTGAAAAGCAGAAACATTGTTCTGCCAAAAAAACTCTACATGATCAAGGCTATGGTTTTTCCAGTGGTCATGTATGATCATGAGAGTTGGACTGTAAAGAAGGCAGAGTGCTTAAGAATTGATGCTTTCAAACTGTGGTTCTGGAGAAGACTCCTGAAAGTCCCTTGGACAGCAAGGAGATCAAACCTGTCAATCTTAAGGGAAATCAACTCTGAATACCCGTTCGAAGGACTGATGTTGATGTTGAAACTCTAGTATTTTGGTCATTTGATGTGAATAGCTGACTCATTGGAAAAGTCCCTGAAACTGGGAAAGATTGAAGGCAGAAGGAGAAGTGGGCATCAAAGGTTGAGATGGCTGGATGGCATCACTTATGGAAAGGGCATGAACTTGGGCAAATTTTGGGTGATGATGAGTGACAGAGAGGCCTGGCATGTTGCAGTCCATGGGAGACACAAGGAGTCAGACGTGACTGAGTGACTAAACAACAAACAAGTAGCCTAGGGATCCAACATGCAATTAGCATCTAAAGTAAGGGTAAGCTTGTTGGGGATCATATTCTTAAATCTGCAGATTCTATTAATAACACTAGTGCCGGGTAGTTGGCATTAGAATTGAATTATATTTCTGTACATTTAGTGTCAGAATATAGAATCTTTTTTATTCATTGTTGTATTATAAGGATATGAGAATAAATCAGATTTGACTGAAGATGTAAGGAATATCGATGCTTCTATTTTTGTTAGAGTAAAAATACTTTAATTGTCTTTGAATTGGACATGTATTGCCTTTACTTAAAATTAACATCTTCTTTCAAAGAATAGATTACTAATTGATGTGGTCTTGAAATAGAAGTAAAAGTAAAAATGTGAAACATAACAAGTAGCTGAATCTAGATTATAAAAATAAACTACAATAAGTGGGAATATTTGTCAAATAAAAATAACCATTCAGAGAAGGCAATGGCAACCCACTCCACTACTCTTGCCTGGAAAATCCTATGGACAGAGGGGCCTGGTGGGCTGCAGTCCATGGGGTCACTAGGAGTCATACACGACTGAGCGACTTCACTTTCAGGCATTGGAGAAGGAAATGGCAACCCACTCCAGTGTTCTTGCCTGGAGAATCCCAGGGACAGGGGAGCCTGGTGGGGGACTGTCTATGGGGGTCACACGGGGTTGGACATGACTGAAGTGACGTAGCATAGGCTTAAATAGAGTACAATGCAAATGATTAAAACACAAAAAAAATAAGTGTAAATCAAAACCACAGTGAAATATCACCTCATACTTGTTAGAATGGCTATTGTCAAAAAGAAAGTATATAACAATTATTTGTGAAAATTTACAGAAAAGGAAAACCTTGTGCATGATTAGTGTGGATGTAATTTGATGTAGTCACTGTGGAAAACAATATGAAGTTTCTCAAAAAATTAAAAAAATAAAACTACCATAAGACTCATTGATTCTACTTCTGGGAATTTATCTGAAGAAAATGAAAACATCAACTTAAAAAGATATAGTACCCCATATTCACTATAGCATTATTTACAATAGCCAAGATATGGAAACAATTTAAGTGTCCATTGGCATTTGAATGTATAAAGAAGTTATTCAGACATTAAATATATATATATCGCCACTTGCAACAACAAGGAGAGACTTCAAGGGTTCTTTTCCAAGTATAATGTCAGACAAAGGAAGACAAATCCTGTATCACTTTTTGTATGTAGAATCTAATAAACAAACAAGTTACAACAAGAAAAGAAAGTTCATTGATACAAAAACTAGACTGGTGGTTACCAGAGGTGGGGAATGGAAGATTAGAAAAATGAATGATTTTTTGTTTGGTTAAATAAATTAACATTTTTTTTAAAAAAAATTCAAAGTATAAATTGCGTAGCTGCTAAACTCCAACACCAGTTTCTTTAACACATTTGAAAAGCTGTAACTTCCAGGCTTTTTCAGTCTGTAAGATTTGCTTACTTTAATCGTCTGATGGAGAATTTCATGGCTGCCATTTGAAATATCACAGCTTTTGAAGTGGAGATCCTAATGTATTTAATTGGCTAGTAAATTCTGAAAATTAATTTCAAAATCAAATACTTCTTTTAGATATTACTTGAAATTAGGAAGCTAACTCAATTAGATAAATTTAAATGAAAACCACCACTATTCATCTCAGCTTGATGTTTGCCTTTAAGTCCGTTTCAATTTTTTTTCTCATTTCAAGTACTTTTTCTTGTCTTCATTTGATTATGCCTCTTGCTTTCAGTTGATTTTTAGTTCTTTGAGCCCATCTTCTGGGAAATATTTTGTTGGAAGTGGTTATTTTCATTTTTGTATGTATTTCCACATAATTGAAAAGTTGAAGGAACCCAGGGAATGGTAAGTTAATTTTTTTAACCTGGTACTAGCAAATGCTCTATTGAGTTTCCTCCTGGAGAAAGTAAATTATAACACCCATAGAAGTGGGTAACAGAGAATGAAATGGTTGAATAGCATCACTGATTCAATGGACATGAGTTTGAGCAAGCTCCAGGAGATAATGAAGAAACAGGGAAGCCTGGTGTGCTACAGTCCATTCGGTCACAAAGAATCGGACAAAACGACTGAACAACAGCAAAAGTCCAACAGGGTGTTCTTGGTTCACATCAGCGGCTCCCATACTATATATATATAAGAGACTCAAAAATCTGAGTATATTATAGAGACTGTTTCGCTATTCTTTCCTCTCCTGAACCTCGACAACTTTAGTCTATGGCACATAGGCAATACTCAGCACTAACACTTATTTTGGTATTCACTATTTTGTGTAAGTGCACACTCTCCTTAGTTGATTGAGACCATTCAAAAATAAACCTAACTGCCACTATTGCCTGGTGGACATTTCTGTATAGACTTTATGTTTAAGAAACACCTAGATGTGTTGGTAATTAAAAAGCCTTTCAGTGCCTACCTGGGGCCATACTCAGGAAGTACACAACAGTAGCTTTGTAACTTCCAAATTTTCGTCAGGGATGCATAATCACAATCACCACTGACAGTCATAAGAATGTAGTTCAGCTGCAGAAAAAGTGTGGTTGGATAGATAACACTTAATAACTGTTTTTTTTTTCTTAACCCTGTATTTACTTTTCAAATAATTTTCATTGTAGTCAGATTCAATAGCTACAGTTTTCCAAATGTGGTAAATAAAATAAGGTTGGATTTTAGCTCCTATTCAGTCTATACTTATGTATTTAAATAATATATTTTAATAATTATTTTTTTAGTTGGCAACATCCTTAGTTCCTTTGGCTTATTTCATAATCTAAACTAGGTGGCTCATTTTTAGCCTTATATTAGGACCAGAGAAACTCATCAACATTCTTGAATGCCTCATGATTCTCTATTCATTTTTGAAAATGTATTTTTACCCTAAATGCTTACATTATTAGGTGTATATGCTGAGAAAGAGGCACCCGGAAGCTCTAATTTGCTCTTCCTGTTGTCTACTTTTCTCCATTATTCTGGAGGACATGGGAAGGAAAGCATTTTTATTTTACATGTTTAGTATAAATAACAACAATATTACTAAAAATGGAAAAAAGTTTCACAAAGGAAAGAATTCCAAAGGTTCAAATGTCTCTCGAAATATTATTTTCCAGAGTGCTCATTTAGAGAAGATGGAAGGAGGTCAACAGACACAAATGACATTTCTAAGGTACTGGAGATGTTTATATATTGTTTGGGGGGAAAATTTAAGTAGTTAATTTCAGAAACATGTTGATGGTACAAAATTAATTTTTTAAAAGTTAAAGTATATTTAGCAATGAAAATAAGTTATAAGAATGAGGAAGTAAAACTAAAAATTTATCCCACAAAGAAAGTTTCACTGTGCTTGCTTACACTGTAAGGCTTTCCTCGTGGCTCAGAGGGTAAAGCATCTGCCGGCAATGTGGGAGACCCACATTTGATCCTTGGGTCAGGAAGATCCCCAGGAGAAAGAAATGGCAACCCACTCCAGTAATCTTGTCTGGAGAATCCCATGGACAGAGGAGCCTGGTAGGTTACAGTTCACTGTGCCCCTACACACACACATGCATACCTCAACACAATCTGTTTTAACATTTGTTGATAATCTTTTTGTGACTCAGACTGTAAAGAATTTGCCTGCAATCCAGGAGACCCAGGTTCAATCCCTGGTTTGGAAAGATCCCCTGGAGAAGGGCATGGTTATCCACTTCCCTATTCTTGCCATGGACAGAGAAGCCTGGCGGGCTTCAGTCCATGGCATTGCAAAGAGTCACACGTGATTGCCACACACACAATAATCATAGAATAAAATGGAATCAAAAATGATGCCCAGTTGTGACCTATTCATCATGAATCTTATGGGTTATAAGGTTTGTATCTACTTCCTTTATATTAAATATAGACAAGTCATTCAGTAATTAGTCCCATGGTCTCTTCTCTGGAAAATGAGAGAGGAGCATAAACTAAGTAGAGCTCTTTACATTTTTACCACTAGTAGGGATGATTAAATTGACATAGCAACACACATTTACACCTAGCTTCTTGATGTCCCTAATAGTATGATTCCTTTAGTAGACTGTGTGAACATACATTTCTGAAAGATACAACACAAGGAAAGTACCAAAGACATTCTTTAATTGGGATGAGACCCCTTTTCTTGCTACCTTCTGTGTTGAATTAGACACACACAAAAATGATAAAATTCACCTTTCTTTTATCCTTATAGTCAGAGCCAATAGTAAAACAGAGCTCTTTGACTCCTCTGTCCTAGAACTCAATGCATGATTTTCTCAGTTAACACACTGTTGTATTTTGTGTTATATAAAATCCCTCATTGTGCAGGAGGTTTACTTAAACTAGTAGCTTTAGCCAGGAAATATCAGGAGCTGTACCACCATATCACACTTTTCTATTAAAAAATGATCTTTGGAAAGGAACAACATCATTCCTGGTTTAAAACAATTATGTCTCAAACAAGCTTGAGATTTATAAGGTGTCTCCTGTGAACCAAATCTTTGGAAGGTCAGACCAGGCCATGCCTTAAGCACCTTCATCTTCACCTTGTAGTCATCTGAATTTCTGTCTTATTCACTTTAAAATTTTACAGTGTCTGTGATTCTGCAAAGGGGCCACAAAGAGAATGACGTTTGCCCTGTCTCTTTCTCTGTGTGCAAGGCTATCCCACAATCCTCAGGCTTTTCTCATCTGTATTGATACTATATAGTATTTCTATTGTGGAGTTTTCTTTTAATATTTCCATGTAGTATTCTTGGTGTCTAACAGGAATCTTTCTTGTGGGCATTGTGGTCAGAAGCTTAGTAGAGAGAAGCGAGTATTCATATTTTACTTAAAAAATGATGGTAAGTATCCCTCGACCTTAATAAAATAAATATGAAAGAAAAATCAAGAAAAAAACATTATTACACAAATTTTTATTGTATTTTATTAGTAAAGGTATTTTTATCATATTATAATAAAATAGAGTGATGGAAATTAAAATTTTATGTTCCTCTCTTCTCATGAAGAACATAAATAAATAAGTACATACATTAATCTCTTGATTGAAGCTTTATACATTTTGAGTATTTACTCTAGCTGCATTTATGTGTTAAGAACTTTTTTTTTCATTTAAATTCTAATATTTTTACTGTAGTATATGACACTGAGCTATATCAGTTCAGTTCAGTTGCTCAGTTGTGTCCAACTCTTTGCGACCTCATAGGCTGCAGCACACCAAGCTTCCCTGTCCATCACCAACTCTCGGAGCTTGCTCAAACTCATGTCCATTGAGTTAGTGATGGCATCCAACCATCTCATCTTCTGTGGTCCCCTTCTCTTCCTGCCTCAATCTTTCTTAGCATCAGGGTATTTTCTAAGGAGTCAGTTATTCACATCAAGTGGCCAAAGTACTGGAGTCACAGTCACAATTCAGTCTTGTCAATGAATATTCAGGGCTTATTTCTGATATTCAGGATGTATACTGAGCTATAGCTAAGAGTGAAAAACTGCAATATTCCTTGTGTTTAAGTATCTTATCTTTTAATACAGATAGAATTGGCTCTCATACTTCTGCTATAGGTGAAATGATATGTATACATGTGCGCGATAAGTTGCTTCTGTCATGTGTAACTCTTTGAGATCCTATGGACTGTATCCCACCAGGCTCCCCTGTCCATCAGATTCTCCAGGCAAGAATACTGGAGTGAGTTGCCATTTATTCCTCCAGGGATCTTCCCAACCCAGGGAGGGAACCCAAGTCTATTAGGTCTCCAGTGTTGGAATATAGGTTCTTTACCACTAATGCCACCTGGGAAGCCCCATGTATATATACAGGCTTCTCTGGTGGCTCAGACAGTAAAGAATCTGCCTGCAATGCAGGAAACCTGGGATCCATTCCTGAGTATTCTTGCCTGAAGAATCCTCATGGAGTGATGAGCTTGGTTGGCTACAGCCCATGGGATCACAAATATTCAGATATATAGATAGATAGATAGATAGATTTAATGTATGTATATATAACAGATTATATAAATAATATATATTATATGCTTATTTCAAATATATATATATATATTATATTATAGTTCTTCTGTGTATTCTTGCCACCTCTTCTTAAGACCTTCTGCTTCTGTCAGGTCCATACAATTTTTGTCCTTCATTGTGCCCATCTTTGCATGCAATGTTCCCTTGGTATCTCTAATTTTCTTGAAGAGATCTCTAGTCTTTCCCATTATATTGTTTTCCTCTATTTCTTTGCATTCATAACTTAGGAAGGCTTTCTTATCTCTCCTTGGTAGTCTTCAAAACTCTTCATTCAAATGGATATATTTTTCTTTTTCTCCTTTGTCTTTCACTTCTCTTCTTTTCACAACTATTTGTAAGACCTCCTCAGACAACCATTTTGCCTTTTTGTATTTCTTTTTCTTGAGGATGGTCTTGATCATAGCCTCCTGTACAATATCATGAACCTCCATCCATAGTTCTTCAGGTACTCTGTGTATCAGATCTAATCCCTTAAATCTATTCCTCACTTTCACTGTATAATCATAAGAGATTTGACTTAGTTCATACCTGACTGGTCTAGTGGTTTCCCCTATTTTGTTCAATTCATATCTGAACATGGCAATAAGGAGTTAATGATCTGAGCCACAGTCAGATTCCAGTTTTTTTTTTTTTTTTTTTGCTGACTGTATATTGCTTTTCCATCTTTGGCTGCAAAGAATATATTGAATCTGATTTTGGTATTGACCATCTGATGATATCCATTTGTAGTCTTTCCTTGTGTTGTTGGAAAAGGGTGTTTGCTATGACCAACCAATATGTTCTTTTGGTAAAACTCTATTAGCCTTTGCCCTGCCTCATTCTGAACTCCAAGGACAAATTTGCCTATTACTCCAGGTATTTCTTGACTTCTTACTTTAGGATTCCAGTCCTCTATAATGAAAAAGACATCTTTGGGGGGTGTTAGTTCTAGAAGGTCTTGTAGGTCTTCATGGAGCTGTTCAGCTTCAGCTTCTTCAGCATTACTGATCAGGCATAGGCTTGGATTACTGTGATATTGAATGGTTTGCCTGGGAAATGAACAGAGATCATTCTGTCAGTATTGTGACTGCATTCAAGGAGATGGTAAAGCTTCTGCTTGCAATGCGAGAGACCTGGTTTGATCCCTGGGTCAGGAAGATCCCCTGGAAAAGGAAATGGCAACCCACTCCAGTACTCTTGCCTGGAAGATTCCATGGACAGAGGAGCCTGGTAGGCTACATCCATGGGGTTGTAAAGAGTTGGACAAGACTGAGCAACTTCACTCTCTTTCTTTCTTTACTGTATTTAGAACTCTTTTGTCGACTCTAATGGCTATTCCATTTCTTCTAAGGGATTCTTGCCTACAGTAGTAAATATAATGTTCCAGTTAAATTCACCCATTCCAGTCCATTTTAGCTCACTGATTTCTAAAATTTTGATGTTTACTCTTGCCATCTCCTTTTTTTTTTTTTTTTTCGGTATATATTTTTGCCTTTTCATACTGTTCATGGTGTTTTCAAGGCAAGAATACTGATGTGGTTTGCCATTCCCTTCTCCAGTGGATCATGTTTTGACAGAACTCTACACCATGACCCGTCCTTCTTGGGTGGCCCTACATGGCATAGCTCATAGCTTCACTGAGTTATACAAGGCTGTGGTCCATGTGATCAGGTTGGTTAGTTTTCTGTGGTTGTGGTTTTCAGTCTGTCTGCCCTCAGATTGAAAAGGGTAAGAGGCTTATGGAAACTTCCTGATGGGCTAGACTGACTGAGGGGAAAACTGGGTTTTGTTCTGATGGATGGGGCCATGTTCAGTAAATATTTAATCCAATTTTCTGTTGATGGGCAGGGCTGTGTTCCCTCCCTGTTATTTGACCTGAGACCAAACTATGGTAGAGGTAATGAAGATAATGATGATCTCCTTCAAAAGGCCCCATGCTACACTCAGTGCCCCCTACCCTGTAGCAGGCCACCACTGACCCACGCCTCCACTGGAGACTCCTGGACACTCATTGGCATGTCTGAGTCAGTCTCTTGTGGTGTCACTGCTCCTTTCTGCTGGGTCCTAGGTGTGCACAAGGTTTTGTTTGTGCCCTCCAAGAGTCTGTTTCCTCAGTCCTGTGTAAGTTCTGGCAGGTCTATGGTAGGGTTATGGTGACCTCTTCCAAGAGGGCTTATGCCATACCCATGTCTACTGCACCCAGAGCCCCTCCCCTGTAGCTGTTCACTGCTACCCCATACCTCCTCAGGAGACACTCAAACACAATTCTGTCTCAGTCTCTGTGGGGTCTCTGGATCCTGGTGTGCACAAGGTATGTTTGAGACCTCTGAGCACCTCTGGTGGGTATGGGATTTGATTCTAAATGCAATTTTGTCCCTCCCACCATCTTGCTGAGGTTTCTCCTTTTCCCCTGGATATGGAGTATCTCCTCAAAGTCGCTCCAGCACCACGCAGCCACCACTCCAGCACTGTGTAGCAGCCTATATATATATATATATATATATATATACTTATATGGACATATTTATATTTTTATATAATATATACTTTTTCCACTAACAGGATTCAACTAGTAACATGTGTGAGCCTAGACAAGTAAGGCCTTTGAAAGGAGACTAGAGCAAAAGCATAGTAGGAACAGAGAATGGACCATCAGAAAACTCTTGCAGCAAGTAATGAACACCTAAGATCTACCTAAGCAGCCAGAACACTATCCAAGCAATAGGGAAAAGGTGAGTGTCTAGATGAAAACTCAGAAAAGAGATAGGAACTGTACATTATCCTTTTTTGGCTCCTTTTGCTTCCACTTATCTTTGCCTTTGTCCTTTGATCTTGTCTCTCTGTCAGAAAGCATTAACCAAACTGGATACCTTAATAAGTTCTCAATGTGGAAGTTTTATTAAATAATATGCAAAAGTTATAGTTGACAAAAGAAAAACTCAGTGAAATTAATTACATCAAAATTAAAATTTAATGTTACCAAAAGGCAAAACATGTCATGAAGTTTTTTTTTTTAAGACTGGAGAAAGGAAAGGAGAAAAGTTTTTCACACAGAGATGAAAGATGATTTGTATCCAGAATATATAAGAAGTTTTTATGACCTATTAGAAAAGTAGAAACATGGCAAAAGTCATGAGTAATATTTCAAGCAAGAGTAAAGGTGAATAGCCAGTAAAATACAGTAATGAAAAACTACATCACTTTACAAAGACCCATCAAACAGCTTTAAGATTTTTCTGCAAACTATCTCTAAAAGGTCTCTGTCATTAGTCATTTCCTTCTAAGAAAAACTCAGTGAAATTAATTACATCAAAATTAAAATTTAATGTTACCAAAAGGCAAAACATGTCATGAAGTTTTTTTTTTTAAGACTGGAGAAAGGAAAGGAGAAAAGTTTTTCACACAGAGATGAAAGATGATTTGTATCCAGAATATATAAGAAGTTTTTATGACCTATTAGAAAAGTAGAAACATGGCAAAAGTCATGAGTAATATTTCAAGCAAGAGTAAAGGTGAATAGCCAGTAAAATACAGTAATGAAAAACTACATCACTTTACAAAGACCCATCAAACAGCTTTAAGATTTTTCTGCAAACTATCTCTAAAAGGTCTCTGTCATTAGTACAAAGATACATAGCTTGTAGGAAACCAGAATTTCTTTTGGTAAGAGAACAATAAAGTTGTCAAATCTTTGAAAAGTAGGGGCAAAAATGGAAGCTTAAAAAAAAATTTGTTTCTTTTTTTTTTTTTTCCTTTAGAAGATTTAAATGGCCTACAACATTAATTTTAAAAATAGCGGTTTTAAAATATAAGCATTAGTTTTTCTCTTTTCATGTTTTGGTAAAGTCTCAGGTGACATTAACTTACTAAAACATTTTCTTTATCCTTTCACATTCTATGAGGATCTTTGCTTCACACTATTGTTCCTTTAATCTAGTTTTTCTAATGTGACCAATGTGAACTGTAATCCTCTCAGCTGGTTTTCTTCTTGCCTGAGTATAAACTCCTAGGTTGGAATCAACTCTTGGAATCTAAAGTTCACAAAATTCTGGTAAAACTCAAACTATCAAATCCACTTTTCTTTACCAGCCAAAGCTAATTCTCTTGATTCACTTAACTTCTCATTATTCCTGAAGCCTGGCAGACTCTCTGACTTCATTTGGTGCATCTTATTCTTTTATCATCCTAAAGAAGTACACGTTTTCCTTTGTCTGACAAGGTCTTATTTCTTACACATTTAAATTTATTTATCACCTTTCCCATTGCAAACAAACAAGTGAAATACACACATAGTAAAAA
>SJYC01147041.1:0-11475 GCA_006408675.1 Madoqua kirkii | reverse complement strand
AAATATATCTTCAAAATAAATTCTCACATCTTATACTTCTTTTTAAAAACTTTTCAGATTAGTGTCATATATGTTTTGCCAAATATAATTAAAATAATTTGAAATTAGTTTATAAATGTATAATCACACCTATAAGTGCTAGTGAATGAAAATACATGATTTAATCTTATGCTTGTTTTTGCCACAAATTTGAGGAAACTATGTATTTTGTTAGCATCTGAAGCATTTGAGTTTTATTATCACCCATCAGAAACTATGTAAATAACTCTTCCTAAATTTTCCTTTGAATGACAATATGGGAAAGGTTTGTGAACAAAACTATTTTTTACCTGTTTCAGATCACATTTATATTTGTATTTCTTAGATAAGATTCTCATCATAAACTCAGACCAGAATTGAAACAAATTTAAAATAAAAGCCAAGATACAGGTTAGCATTAATATCTTTAAATGGTTTTTAAATAATGTAAAGTGTATAAACAATGCTGTGTGGGGCCACCCTAGATGGAAGTGTCATGGTGGAAAAATCTGACAGAATGTGATGCACTGGAGAAGGGAATGGCAAACCACTTCAGTATTCTTGCCATGAGAACCCTATGAACAATATGATAAGGCAGAAAAATAAGATACTGAAAGAGGAACTCCCCAGGTCAGTAGGTGCCCAATATACTACTGGAGATCAGTGGAGAAATAACTCCAGGAAGAATGAGGGGATAGAGCCAAAGCAAAAATAACACCCAGTTGTGGATGGGACTGGGGATAGAAGTAAGGTCTGATGCTGTAAAGAGCAATATTGCATAGGAACCTGAAATGCTGGGTCCATAAATCAAGGAAAATTGGAAGCAAACAAAAGATGACAAAAGTGGACATCGATATTCTAGGAACTAGCGAAATAAGACGGACTGGAATGGGTGAACTGAACTCAGATGACGATTATAACTACTACTGTGGGCAGGAATCCCTTAGAATAAATGAAGCAGCCATCATAGTCAACAAAAGAGTCTGAAATGCAGTACATCGGTGCAATCTCAAAAACAACAAGGACAACCATTCAAATCACAGTAATCCAAGTCTATGCCCAGACAAGTAACACTGAAGAAGCTGAAGTTTAACGGTTCTTATGAAGACTTACAAGACCTTCTAGAACTAACACCCAAAAAAGATGTCCTTTTCATTACATGAGACTGGAATGAAAAAGTAGGAAGTCAAGAAACACCTGGAGTAACAGGCAAATTTGGCCTTGGAATATAGAATGAAGCAGGACAAAGGCTAATAGAGTTTTGCCAAGAGAACACACTGGTCATAGCAAACACCTTCTTGCAAAAGCACAAGAGAAGACTCTACACATGGACATCACCAGATGATCAGATTGATTATATTCTTTGCAGCCAAAGATGGAGAAGCTCTATATAATCAGCAAAAAGAAGACCATGAGCTGACTGTGGCTCAGATTATGAATTACTTATTGCCAAATCCAGACTTAAATTGAAAAAAGTGGGGCAAACCACCAGACCCTTCAGGTATTACCTAAATCAAATCCTTTATGACTCTACAGTTGGAGTGAGAGATAGATTTAAGGGACTAGATATGGTAGACAGAATGCCTAATGAACTATGGACAGAGGTTCAAGAAATTGTACAGGAGACAGGAATCAAGACCATCCCCATGGAAAAGTAATGCAAAAAAGCAAAATGGCTGTCTGAGGAGGCCTTACAAATAGCCGTGAAAAGAAGAGAAGTGAAAAGTAAAGAAGAAAAGGAAAGATACACCATTTGAATGCAGAGTTCCAAAGAATAGCAAGGAGACATGAGAAAGCCTTCCATAGTAATCAAAGCAAAGAAATAGAGGAAAACAATAGAGTGGGAAATACTAGAGATCTCTTCAAGGAAATTAGAGATACCAAGGGAATATTTCATGTAAAGATGGGCTCAATAAAGGACAGAAATGAGAGGGAAATAACAAAAGCAGAAGATATTAAAAAAAGGTGGCAAGAATACACAGAACTGTACAAAAAGATCTTCACAACCCATATAATCATGATGGTGTGATCACTCACACTCACCAAGAGCCAGACATCCTGGAATGTGAAGTCAAGAGGGCCTTAGGAAACATCACTACAAACAAAGCTAGCAGAGGTGATGGAATTCTAGTTGAGCTATTTCAAATCCTGAAAGATGATGCTGTGAAAGTGTTGCACTCAATATGCCAGTAAATTTGGAAAACTCAGCAGTAGCCACAAAACTACAAAAGGTCAGTTTGCACTCCAATCCAAAAGAAAGGAAATGACAAAGAATGCTCAAACTACCACACAGTTGCACTCATCTCACACGCTAGTAAATAAATGCTCAAAATTCACCAAGCCAGTCTTCAGCAATATGTGAAGTGTGAACTTCCAGATGTTCAAGCTGGTTTTAGAAAAGGCAGAGGAACCTGAGATCAAGTTGCCAACATCTGCTGGATTATTGAAAAAGCAACAGAGTTCCAGAAAAAAAAATTCCTACTTCTGCTTTATTGACAATGCCAAAGCCTTTGACTGTGCGGATCACAATAAACTGAGGAAAATTTTGAAAGAGATAGGAATACCAGACCACCTGACCTGCCTCTTGAGAAACCTTTATGCAGGTCAAGATGCAACAGTTAGAACTGGACATGGAACAACAGATTGGTTCCAAATAGGAAAAGGAGTACATCAAGGCTGTATACTGTTACCCTGCTTATCTAACTTATATGCAGAGTAGATCATGTGAAACATTGGGCTGGAGAAAGTACAAGCTGGAACCAAGATTGCTGGGAGAAATATCAATAACCTCAGATATGCAGATGACACCATCCTTATGGCAGAAACTGAAGAATAACTAAAGAGCCTTCTCTTGATGAAAGTGAAAGAGGAGAGTGAAAATGATGGCCTAAATCTCAACATTCAGAAAATGAAGATCATGGCATCTGGTCCCATCACTACATGGCAAATAGGCAGGGAAACATTGGAAACAGTGGCTGACTTTATTTTATTTTATTTTATTTTTTGGCTCCAAAATCACTGCAGTTGATGACTGCAGCCATAAAATTAAAGGATGCTTACTCCTTGAAAGGTAAGTTATGGCCAACCTAGACAGCATAGTAAAAAGCAGAAACATTACTTTGTTAACAAAGATCTGTCTAGCCAAGGCTGTGGTTTTTCCAGTGGTCATGTATGGATGTAAGAGTTGGACTCTAAAGAAAGCTGAGTTTTTGAAGAATTGAGGCTTTTGAATTGTAGTGTTGGAGAAGACTCTTGAGAGAGTCCTTTGGACTGCAAGTAGATCCAACCAGTCCATCCTAAAGTAGATTAGTTCTGGGTGTTTATTGGTAGGACTGATGTTAAAGCTGAAACTCCAGTACTTAGGCTACCTGATGCTAAGAATTGACTCATTGGAAAAGACCTTGATGCTGGGAAAGATTGAGGGCAGGAGGAGAAGGGTACAACGGAGTCTGAGATGTTTGGATGGCATCCCTGACTCAGTGGACAGGGGTTTGGGTGATGGGTCCAGGAGTTGGTGATAGACAGGGAGGCCTGGCATGCTGCACGTCATGGGGTTTCAAAGAGTCAGACACGACTGGCAACTGAACTGTGCTGCTACTTTCTAGTCTTAAATATCACTAAATTCACCTCTTTTATTTTATTATACCTGCTTCCTCATTTTTATAACATTATAAGCATAAATCAAACAACTTATTCTATATTTAATGTCTGGACCTTCTACTATCCTAGTCATTATCAGAGAGTAGAAACCTAGCAGGTCTCGTATTACTGAACTCTGCATCCAAAGTACTGCTCGTGACACATAGTAACTGCTCTGTAAGTATCTGCTGAATGTGTGAATTCATGCCTGAGCAAAATTTTTCTGAATTAAAATCAGAAAATCTATAAGGAGCTTTCTTAAAAACTAAAAAAATAGATTTATCATGTGACCCAGGAATCCCATTCATAGGCATCAGTTGAGTTCAGATCAGTCACTCAGTCGTGTTCTTCATTTTGTAACCCCATGGACTGCAGCATACCAGGACTCCCTGTCCACCACCAACTCCTGGTATTTACTCAAACTCATGACCATTGAGTCAATGATGCCACCAAATCATCTTATCCTCTGTTGTCCCCTTCTCCTCCTGCCCCAATCTTTCCCAGCATCAGGGTATTTTCCAAATGTGTCAGTTATTTGCATCAGGTGACCAAATATTGAAGTTTCAGCTTCAGCATCAGTCCTTCCAATGAATATTCAGGACTGATTTCCTTTAGGATGGACTGGTTGGATCTCCTTGCTTTCCAAAGGACTCTGAAGAGTCTTCTCCAACACCACAGTTCAAAGCATCAATTCTTTGGTGTCCAGCTTTCTTTACAGTCCAACTCTCACATCTATGCATGATTACTAGAAAAACCATAGCTTTGACTAGATTGACATTTGTTGGCAAAGTTATGTCTCTGCTTTTTAATATGCTATATAGTTTGGTCATAACTTTTATTCTATGCAGATGATACCACCCTTATGGCAGAAAGTGAAGAAGAACTAAAGAGCCTCTTGATGAAAGTGAAAGAGGAAAGCGAAAAAGTTGGTTTAAAGCTCAACATTCAGAAAACAAATATCATGGCATCCGGTCCCATCACTTCATGTGAAATAGATGGAGAAACAGTGGAAATAGTGTCAGACTTTATTTTGGGGGGCTCCAAAATCACTGCAGATGGTGACTGCAGCCATGAAATTAAAAGACGCTTACTCCTTGGAAGAAAAGTTATGACCAACCTAGATAGTATATTCAAAAGCAGAGACATTACTTTGCCGACTAAGGTCCGTCTAGTCAAGACTATGGTTTTTCCTGTGGTCATGTATAGATGTCAGAGTTGGACTGTGAAGAAAGCTGAGCGCCAAAGAATTGATGCTTTTGAACTGTGGTGTTGGAGAAGACTCTTGAGAGTCCCTTGGACTGCAAGGAGATCCAACCAGTCCATTCTGAAGGAGATCAGCCCTGGAATTTCTTCGGAAGGAATGATGCTAAAGCTGAAACTCCAGTACTGTGGACACCTCATGAGAAGAGTTGACTCATTGGAAAAGACTCTGATGCTGGGAAGGATTGGGGGCAGGAAAAGAAGGGGACGACAGAGAATGAGATGGCTGAATGGAATCACTGATTCGATGAACGTGAGTCTTAGTGAACTCCCGGAGATGGTGATTGACAGGGATGCCTGGCAGGTTGCAATTCATGGGGTTGCAAAGAGTCGGACATGACTGAGCGACTGAACTGAACTGAACTGAAGAGCAAGAGGCTTTTGGAATTTCATGGCTGCAGTCACCATCTGCAGTGACTTTGGAGCCCAAAAGAACAAAGTTGGTCACTGTTTCCTTTGTCTCCCCATCTATTTGTCATGAAGTGATGGGACTAGATGCCATGATCTTAGATTTCTGAATGTTGAGCTTTAAGCCAACTTTTTCACTCTCCTCTTTCACTTTCAACAAGAGGCTCTTTAGTTCTTCACTTTCTGCCATAAGGGTGGTATCATCTGCATATCTGGGGTTATTGATATTTCTCCTTGCAATCTTGATTCCAGATTGTGCTTCATCCAGTCCAGCATTTCTCATGATGTGCTCTGCATATATGTTAAATAAGTAGGGTGACAATTTACAGCTTTTATGCACTCCTTTCCTGATTTGGAACCAAATAAGTCTGTTGTTCCATATTCATTTCAAACTATTATTTCTTGACCTGAATACAGATTTCTCAAGAGATAGGTCAGGTGGTTTGTGATCCCATCTCTTTAAGAATTTTCCACCATTTGTTGTGATCCACACAGTCAAAGGCTTTGGCATAGTCAATAAAGCAGAAGTAGGTGTTTGTCTGGAACTCTCTTGCTTCCTCAATGATCCAACAGATGTTGGCAATTTGATATCTGGTTCCTCTGCCTTTTCTAAATCCAGCTTGAACATCTGAACTCATGGGCATAAACACAGAGAAAACCATAATTCCAAAAGATACATCACCCCAGTATCCATTGCAGCACTATTCACGGTAGCCAGGAAATGGAAGCAACCTAAATGTCCAACAAGGACATGTTAATGAAGATATGATTAATATATATAATGGAATATTCCTCAGCCATAAAAAGAGTCAAATTGTGTCTTTCTAGAGATGTGTATGGACCTAGAGACGGTCATACAGACTGAAATAAGTCAGGAAGAAAAAACAAACAAAACAAATACCATATATCAATGCATATGTGTGGAATCTAGAAAAATGGTACAGATGAATCTATTTGCAAAGCAGAAATGGAGACACAGATATAGAGAGCAAATGTATGGATTCCAAGTGAAATGGGGGTGATATAATCTTGGAGATTGGGATTGACATATATACACTTCTATTTGTAAGATAAATAACTAATCAAACTTATTGTATAGCACAAGGGGTGGGGGGAGAAGATACAATCTGTTTGTAGGTCATGTATTATGTTAACCTTAGAAACCATTCCAATATACAATAGGTGCAGGCAATAAAAACACATAAAATGTAAATAAGTTGTTCTATATTTAATGTTTGGATCTTCTACTATATTAATCATTATCAGAGAGTAGAAACCTAGTAGGCCCCTCTGTATTGTATAGTGCTGCATGCAAATACTAATCCTGAAACATAGTAAGTCCTCAATAAATATCTGCTGAACATGCTTGGATCAAGTTTTTCTGAATGAAAGCTAATTTTTTTTCATGTGAATAAACAGATACACAGGCATCTGAAATTATCTCTGAAATATATTTTTAAGTACAAGTTGGTGGGAAAAGACAAAGAATAAACAATCAGTTATTGTATCTTTTTAATTTATTTCCTCAGTCACTGAAATTTTGGATTTTGAAAGAAACGGAATACAAACCAATCCATGAATATTCAAAATATTTTGACTTTTATTAAAGTTGACCTTATAGTACTTGCACCTTATAAAACTCTGTGAACATGGATATTATTGAAATGCACTAGCAGGGGAATGTATAAAAGCATCAAAGCAATGAGCTAATATGATAATGATAATTATCCTGGAGACTGTTCAGGTACATGATGGGAGAGCCATTATCCAAAATAATATGTTTCTAAGTTCCTCTTCCTCCTACAAAGACACACTTAATTTTGTGGAAAATTTCAATATTCAATGATCAAACATTTTTTCCCAACCACTTATCAAACATTTATCTAGAATATATTATAAATTTGGCCATTATGAGACTGGCACTAACAGGATGAAATAATAGCCTGTGTCACATGAGCTCCTGAAATAGTTAAGTGAAACAAAATCAATAAATAAAGATTTTTAAGAGTCACTTTGTCTGGTCTTTTCAACAACAGCATAAACCATTATAATTCAATTTACCTTAATTATCCTTGACCTTGATTTTCTCTTCTATTTAGTAAATATTCAGCTGAATCATCATTGTGGCCACAAATTTAACTTTTGGATCAGTTTATCAATATAAAGTCTGCTGCTCCTGCTAAGTCACTTCAGTCGTGTCCGACTCTGTGCGACCCCATAGACGGCAGCCCACCCAGCTCTCCTGTCCCTGGGATTCTCCAGGCAAGAATGCTGGAGTGGGTTGCCATTTCCTTCTCCCATGCATGAAAGTGGAAAGTGAAAAGTGAAAGTGAAGTCGTGTCCAATTCCTAGCGATCCCATAGACTGCAGCCTACCAGGCTTCTCCGTCCATGGGACCTTCCCGGCAAGAGTCCTGGAGTGGGTTGCCATTGCCTTCTCCAATATAAAGTTTAATGAAGGTTAAATAGTAGGAATTCCTTATTTTTTAGAGATTTTGGTTTATTCAGAATTATTATTGTATTTTAATTGCAGATTCTTTTAAACATTAGGCTTTTATAAGTTCACTGGTGTTTACTCGAATGGAATTTTTTCTTAACCTATCCAGCTGAAAATAGTATTTAGTTCAATTCAGTTCAGTATTATGAGGCTTAAAAAAGTAATATCTGTCCCAAAGTGAATTCAGACTTCCATTCCTATTAATTTCTTTTTTTTAATTTTACTTTACAAAATTGTATTGGTTTTGCCATAAATTGACTTGAATCTGCCATGGGTATACATGTGTCCCCCATCCTGAATCCCCTTCACCTCCCTCCCCGTCCCATCCTTCTAGGTTATCCCAGTGCACTAGTCCTGAGCACCCAGTATCATGCATTGAACCTAGACTGGCCATTCATTTCTCATATGATAATTTACATGTTTCAATGCCATTCTCCCATATTAATTTATTTGAACTGTGGTGTTGGACAAGACTCTTGAGAGTTCCTTGGATTACAAGGAGATCCAATCAGTCCATCCTAAAGGAGATCAGTCCCGGGTGTTCATTGGAAGGACTATGGTGAAGCTGAAACTCCACAACTTTGGCCACCTGAAGTAAAGAGCTGACTCACTTGAAAAGACTCTGATGCTGGGAAAGATTGAGAGCAGGAGGAGAAGGAGATGACAGAGGATGAGTTGATTGGATGGCATCACTGACTCAATGGGCATGAGTTTGGGTAGACTTCAGGATTTGGTGATGGACAGGGAGGCCTTGCATGCTGCGGTTCATGGGGTCGCCAAGAGTTGGACATGACTGAGTGACTGAACTGAGCTAGCTAATAAAATACTTTTTCCCTGGCCCCTCATATCCTCTGGCTGATGTTCGTCATCCTTCATTCTCTCCTACTGCTTTGTCTCTTGGAAAGTTTTCTTTCTGTTTCTTCCTTTGTGTTCCAGGAACACTTCAAAGTTTTCATATGCCCGTGGCAGATTCATGTTGATGTGTGGCAGAACCAATACAATAATGTAAAGCAAAATAAATAAATAAAATTTGAAAAAAAAGTTTTCATCATATCTCTTTCTATAGGACAACATCACCCCAGTACAATTATTTGGTAAACAAACAAAAAACAGATTAACAGACAAGTCCTACTACTAGAGATCTACAGGTGAATATACCATTTAAACAACCACGTTGCTTCTGTCAAGGAAATATTCTCAGATTTGTTTTGTTTGTACCTAATGAGAACACATGCTATTGTTCTGCCAGCTGCTCATGATCCTTGGGGATGGGGGTACCCCTCAAAATGGACTTCTGAATCAGAAAATCCAAGTTTCAAGTACTCGTACTACAATATAAAACTCATGTCTGTTTAAAAAAACATGATTTTCTGAAAAGCTAAAATTATAGCTCCCATGCAGATATAAAAATAAGCACATTCTAAAGATTTTATTCTTCTCATTAATGAGGAAACTAGGATGGTGCTATATACATGCTGGTGTGTTATATTGAAATGATTATGTAACTTTAGAAGCAAAAGTGGCTTCTCTACTTGGAAGAAAGTAAGGAAAATGCTTTTCTATAGGATCAGAAGGTTTTGCACATCTACCAGGTAATTAAAGCTTACAAAATATTGTACATTAACTTAAAGATAATGAAAGGTTAACATCAGATAACCTGGAAGGATGTCCTCTAGACAGTGCATACCTTTCCACTCAAGTTCAATTTCTCCTAGAGGTGACTGAAAATGAGTTACTTTACCTATTTGTACCTCTACTTTCTCATCTGCAAATTGTGAATTTCTTCTAAGAACTACATATGAGGTCATGGTCGTGGAGTGCCCACTGCATATTAAAAGCTCACTAAAAAACAATTTCCTCTTTCATAATATGTATATTATATAACTTAAATTGCATATTATTAGTCCAATCAAATATTTTATTATCAATTAACAGCATACTAAAAAGTAAAGACATTACTTTGACAACAGAGGTCCATCTAGTCAAAGCTGTTTTTTCCAGTAATCACATATAGATGTGAGAGTTGAACTATAAAGAAAGCTGAGCATGAAAAAACTAAAGCTTTTGAACTGTGCTTTTGGAGAAGACTCTTGAGAGTCCCTTGGATAGCAAGGAGATCCAGCCAGTCCATCCTAAAGGAAATTTATACTGAATATTCATTGGAAGGACTGAGGCTGAAGCTGAAACTCTAATACTTTGGTCACCTGATGCAAAGAACTGACTCATTGGAAAAAAGTCTGATGCTGGGAAAGATTGAAGGCAGGAGAAGGGGATGACAGAGAATGAGATGGTTGGATGGCATCACCAAACCGATGGACATGAATTTAAGCAAATTTTGGGAGCTGATGATGGACAGGGAAGCCTGGCATGCTGCAGTCCATGGGGTTGCCAAGAGTTAGACATGACTGAATGACTGAACTCAATTGAAATGAAGCTATTCCCAGGAAAAAATACTGCTCAATTATTGAGTCTAAAGTTAAACTTTCTCTCTGGATCATCCCCATGCACCAGAGAGATGATATGGGGTGGGAGGTGGGAGGGGGATTCAGGATTGGGAACTCATGTACATCCGTGGCTGATTCATGTCAATGTATGGCAAAATCAATACAGTATTGTAAAGCAAAATAAAGTAAAAATAAAAATTAAAAATAATAAAATAAAATAAAGTTAAACTTTCTCCTCTCACTTTTAGAAGACAATCTGAGACTGATGAGATGTGATATGACAGTATTTTTTGTCTATCTCATAATTAAACTACATGTTGTGGCCCATATAGCTGATATACATTGCATTTAGCATGATAAGGCCCTAGCCATTATTTATATCCAGGGAGAATTTGTATTGTTGATTGCTTTTTATGATTTATTTTGTACTTTCAATTTTTCACAATTATTAAAAGATTAATTTTCTTAATGACATAGGTGATGCTAGCAGCTGTGTTTCTGCAAGTCCAATTATGATCTGCTGTTGCTGAAATTAATTTTGTTATTTTTGAGAATATATTTGGATACATGTAAATAAATTTCATTGTTAATAACTGCATTGGAATATGGGAAGTAAACTTTGAACTAAAATCTTACAATATCTGTTTTCACTTGTCCTATAAGGGTTTCATCAATTTGTAATGTTATTTTTGCTGCTCTTACATCAATTTACCATTTTCTTTGGATTATATTCTCAGAAGATGCTTTGAAAATTCCCAATACTATCTACCTACATCTGTCCTTGTAAATAATGTGCCTCGTTGCATATTTTAGCATATACTTTAGAATCTACAAAATCACCAAAATGATATTTAGTAGGAAAATTCTTGTACAAGTTTAGACAGTAGATACTGGCTTTATTTTACCAAGTTGATACTATTCTCCTTAAGGCTACCTTTACTTGTTTCAAAGATAAAATTATCTGAGATGTGGATGAAAAAATGGATGAATAGAATATTAAAAATGCATCAAACTAGTAAAGTTAACAAAAATAGCAAGCTCACAGATATAGGGAACAAACTAGTGTTTACCACTGGGGAGAAGAAAGTAAGAAGTGGTAATATAGAGATGGGAGATTAAGAGGTACCAACTCTTACGTATGAAATAAGCTATAAGAATATATTGTACAAAACAGAGAATATAGATAATATTTTATAATAACTATAAATAG
>SJYC01147038.1:0-19989 GCA_006408675.1 Madoqua kirkii | reverse complement strand
AGAAATTAAAGTGTACAAACTCCAGTTATCATGGAATGGGTTCTGGAAATCATTCATTAGATTAGATTAGATTAGATTCACCAGTAATCTTTCATTAGAGCTTGGTGATTATAGTTAGTAATACTGTACTGTATACTTGATAGTTGCTAAGAGAGATAATTGTAAAAATGTTCTCTCTCACACACACACACACACACACACACAAATAAAAAGAAACAAAAACCCAAGGTAACCACGTGAAAAGATGCATGTGTTGATTTTCCTTATTGTGGTAATCACTTCACAATATAGCATATATCAAATCATCTTGTTACACACCTTAAATTTATATAATCTTATATGTAAATTATAACTCAATAAAGCTGGGGGGGGTAAAAATTCCTGACTTATAAAATCTATGGCCATAATAAAATTATGTCTCTATTGAGTTTGGAGGTGATTATTCAATAACAGTAGCAGAACATTTTGATATTGTGAAAAATTTTGTAGAGGATGGTGAACAATCTTTCTCCTTTTTCACCATATAAGTATATACAAGTGTTAGCTGCTCAGTCATATCTGATTCTATGCAACCACATGAACTGTAACCTGCCAGGCTCCTCTGTCTATGGAATTCTTCAGGCAAGAATACTAGAGTGGGTGGCCATTCCCTTCCCCAGGGTATCTTCCTAACCCAGGGATCAAACCCATATCTGCTGCATTGCAGGAGGATTCTTTACCATCTGAGCAATTAGGTGTGTGAGTCACTCAGTCATGTTTGACTCTTCAAGACCCCATGGACCATAGCCCGCTAGGCTCCTCTGCCCATGGTATTCTCCAGGCAAGTATACTAGAGTGGGTTGCCATTCCCTTCTCCAGGAGATCTTCTGAACCCTGGGATCAAACAAGGTCTCCTGCATTGCATGCATGTTCTTTACCGTCTGACTTACAGGGAAGCCCTCACCACAGTTAGTGTCTTTTAGTAAAAGTTAGAATGGGCTTGTCTATGTTCAATACAGGATACAGGATGCTTGGGGCTGGTGTACGGGATGATCCCGGGAGATGGGGGGGAAGGGAGGTGGGAGGGGGCTTCAGCATTGGGAGATCATGTACACCTGTGGCTTGATTCATATCGATGTATGGCAAAACCAATACAGTATTGTAAAATAGAATAAAGTTTTAAATTTAAAAAAAAAGGAAAAAAGGAAAAAATAAATAAAAGACTCAATGGCAACCCACTCCAGTACTCTTGCCTGGAAAATCCCATGGACAGAGGAGCCTCGTGGGGTACATACAGTCCAAGGGGTCACAAAGAGATAGAAAGGGCTGAGCTGACTTCACTTTCACTTTCCCTTATTTTTTTCTATAGGTTCTTTGGAGTATATTTTGAGATGTGAATTTGGGGGATTTGAATATACAGACACATAAGCTAAAAAAAAAATACTAAGAGATTTTCCTATTAACAGGAAAAATAAGTTCCATAACTCAAGTCTAAGAGAGCTCATTTATCTTAGAATCACAACTTCCCACTGCTTCCCTTTGTCTTTTGAAAATCTTTGTACTGCAGTTCCTTTGGTCACGTTTTGAGAGGCATATACACTACGTACTTTTGAAGTAGATATTAATAACTCATTCCGTGTACTCAGCCTCTACCCTAATCATTGCTGGTGCACTAGTTCTGTGTAACCAAAATGCTGAATTGACTGTGTCAGTAAATCCAAGGACAGATTTTAAAATTTTCCTTAGCAATAGAAATAGCTAAAGCAGGTTGTTCCTCGGTGAGAAGGGAACTTCTGTGAAGTTTGAAAAGAGACACTTTCACTGAGGGTCACTTTCTTTACATCCTCCCACAGACAAATAGCTCCTATAGACAACTACCATCTTTGATTAGTTTTTTTATTTCAATACACACATGGCACCAGGATATTTATTTCAGACTTGGGAGATTAGAATTCTACAAGTGATTCTGACTTTGGAAAAAAAGAAATGTCTTGACCATCGAGTCATTTTTACTAAATGAGAATTTGATTTAGATTAGTGTCAGTTGCTCAGTCATATTCAATTCTTTGTAACCCCATGGACTGTAGCCTGCCAGGCTACTCCGTCCATGGGATTCTCCAAGCCAGAATACTGGAGTGGATCCCACTTCCTTCTTCAGGGTATCTTCCTGACCCAGGGATCAAATCCATTTCTCTTGCATCTCCTGCAATGGTGGGCAGATTCTTTACCACTGATCCACCTGGGAAGCCCCTGATTGGTTAGCAGTAGAAATCCTTTTCTACATATATTTTTATAAAGTGAAACTGTTCTTGGAAATCTCTGATTCTCTTCCCTTCACATGTGAAGTACCAAGATAAAACACTCTATTCATTGGCATTTTAAACCCTATATTTTTAAACAGCAATCTTAACAAGAATTGATTTGTGATCATCTTTAATATACTTATTTTTATGATACACAAACACTCATACACCCACTTCTTTAAAGTTTGTTTTTTAATTCAATGCAGTATTTATTTTTTGTTGAGGTGAAATTCACATAAAATAAAGTTAAGGGTTTTTAAGTGAACAATTTGGCAGCATTTAGTACATTCACAATTTTGTACAAATGCCAGCTGAAGTTAGTTTCAAAACATTTTCATCCTATTTATTTCTTTTAAATAAATAGTTTCCTGTTCAAGAAATAATACACTTTTAGAAAGCAAAAAGATGAGTCAAGATGAAAATTAATACAAAATCAGCTTTAGTACTATATAGAATTCTAAGATTAAATTTTTGGAGCAGACATGTATGCAAACACACAAGCATACTCATTTAATTTCATGGATTATCTTTTTTGCAGTATAGTATAGCCAGAAGCAAAACTGACAACATGGCAGTGTTATATGTTGAAATCCAAATAATATTTTAGAGACAGGGATATTTGCAATCTATAGAAATATTTTCAAGAAGCATGGACAACCTTTAAAAGGCAGGGAAAACACCTGTGTGCTCTTATTAGTGTCAATAAAATATAACATCACTCAAATATTATAGTTTTATATACAGGCTCAATATGAATTTCCAAATATTTCATAAATGAACTAATATGAATGTGTTGCCTTGAAAAAATGCTCTGCTTGGACTCTACCCAAGGACAAGTATTTCCCATATTTAACAATATGATAACACAAGCATGAATTTGTACAGCAGAAATTTTCACAGGAAAATATGCAGAACTCTGAAGGAGTGCCTGGGTGTGAACAAAGTTGCAGTCAAACGAAAGAATGAAGTAAAAAAAAGTCATTTGCTTTGTTTTGTTCTTGTTTGTTTGTCTCTATAAATAGGATGATCCAAGACAACATGTTATAAATTTCTGGATCATTCCGTACTTTTGCTTCTTCTCTCCTCTGGTCAGAGTATTGATCCAGATGTTGTGTATTATGAGGTTGCATGTCTATTCTGATTCTCCTATTTCTCTGTTCAACAGGGTTGCCCACAGGAAATCATGTCAGCAAAAGATTCTTCTAGTGCTGTTTCTGGGTGAGGAACAGTCAATGAATATCTTGTCAAAATGTCTCTCTCATGGCAAATGGACATTAGACGTTTCCCTGTCATGAAAGGGGTTTCCCTTATGGCTCAGTAGGTAAAGAATCTGCTTGCAGTATGGGAGACCTGAGTTCAGTCCCTGGGTTGGGAAGATCCCCTGGAGAAAGGAAAGGCTACCCACTCCAGTATTCTAGCCAGAAGAATTCCATGTACTGTATAGCCCATGAGGTTGCAAAGACTTGAACACAACTGAGCAACTTTCACTTTCATGAAAGAGGGAGTTTCAGACCGAGCATCATTACAATTATGTATTATAACCTTTTCTCACTTATTAATATTCTGTGACTGTTTCTTCATGACATCAATATTCTTCTATGTAATAATTTTAATGATGAAATCCTTTTCTACTTTATGTTTGTTACCATAATTTATTTAATGTTACTGAGAAATTCGAACTAGCATTTCATGGGAAATTAAAGTGCCACCTTCATAGACAGTATGAGATGGCAGGAAAAACTACTTTGAATTTGCATAAATTTAAGACAGTATAAGGGCTTGGCTTTATTGCTTGAGTATCCCAGTTTTCTTTTATTTTTTTTCTACCTGACAATTTTCAGCTGAAGAGGATCTCCCCCCACAGGACCTCTGGTGATGTCTGCAGACAGTTTTAGTCATCATGTTCGGGAAAAGTGAAGGAGAGGGCTACTGGTACCTAGCGTATAGAAGCCAGGGATGTGGCTAAAGATCCCACAATACACAGTACAGTGCTCCCTCCCTCAACACCCTCAGCAAAATATTATCTGGCTCTGAGTGTGAATAATGTTGAAACTGGGAAAATCAGCTCTGCAAGAACTGCAAAGAAGGAGGCTACTATTTCAGACAGCTGATTGACCATGTCCAGCGTCCCTCATAGCTCTCAGTAAAGAATCAGAGCTTCCCTCCTGGCTCAACTGGTAAAGAATTTGACTGCAATGCAGGAGACCTGGGATCCATCCCTAGATTGGGAAGATACCCTGGCTAAGGGAAAGGCTACCCCATGCCAGTGTTCTGACTTGGAGAATTCCATGTACTATATAGCCTATGGGGTCTTGAAGAGTCTGACACTGACTCAGCAACTTTCACTTTCACTGACCGTGTCATCTTCCTGATAAGCACTTATTGGACTTGTGTTAAACAGTTCAAATCACTAAAGATGATTGCATGGAGGCGGGTTTGATCATATATACAAAATAAACTTTTTGGCTGGCCTGTGTTCCTGCTTTTCTGAATGAACGTCCAAATGTGTGAAGCTATATCTTCTCTTTCTTTTTTTATTTTTATTTTTAAAAAATAAATTTATTTATTTTAATTGGAGGTTAATTACTTTACAATACTGTATTGGTTTTGCCTACATCAACTAGAAGCCCAGCTTTCCTCACTTCATGCCTGCCATTCCTAGTTTTGAGAATGATAGTTCTGCACATAAGGGAAGAAAACTTAGGCTCAATGATTAATCTGTTATCTAATTTTCTCCTGATGAATGTCACTGGGCCTGCTCTGCTTATGTTTTATTATTTTGATGTTTTTTTTATCCCCAGTGTTACATGGACTTTTCCCTACAGCCAATATTTTACACCGATGCTTTCAATTTGCTCCATTTCTTTTACAGATCTGGATCCTATACTTCCTTTTCTTTTCTCAGTGGAAACCCTTGGAATGCTTTAACTCATCCCCAAACTTTATTTCTAGATCTATGAAGAAAGTGAAGAGAGAAAGTGAAGTCTCTCAGTCGTGTCTGACTCTCTGCAACCCCATGGACTGCAGCCTGCCAGGCTCCTCCCGCCATGGTATTCTCCAGGCAAGAGTACTGGAGTGGGTTGCCATTTCCTTCTCCAGGGGATCTTCCCAACCCAGGGATCAAACCCTGATCTCTCACATTCCAAGCAGACACTTTAACTTCTGAGCCCCAGGGAAGCTATGACTGAACACAAATCTCTAACATAACACCTTTGATCACCTGTTTAGTACCATGAGCAACTTCTTTGCTCTCCTGAACTATTGTTGCTCTGGTTTATGTTTAATTCATGTGGACGTGTTCTTAACCCAAATATTGAGAGTTTACCATGCCATACCTTATCCCAGCCTCATCATAGGATATGCCAATAAGTTGTCAATCTAGAGAAAAATCATACTACACTGCTTTAACAAGAAATTCTCAAATACATTTTGCAATCATTGCTAAAGTCATTTGCTCTGATGGCTTTCAATGTAAAGCATTAAAATAGGAGTTAATACCTGGCCTACAAGGATCAGTTAGAATCCTTTTTTAGTGAATTTCAAATTATAGTTAATAGATTCCAGCAGTCGTACAAATGTGAGAGTCAGACCATAAACAAGGCTGAGCACCAAAGAACTGATGCTTTCAAACTGTGGTACTGGAGAAGATTCTTGAGAGTCCCTTGGACTGCAAGGAGATCAAACCAGTCAATCCTAAAGGAGACCAACCTTGAATATTCATTGGAAGGACAAATGCTGATGCTGAAGTTCTAATACTTTATCCACTCAATGTGAAGAGCTGACTCATTAGAAAGACCCTGATGCTGGGAAATATTGAAGGCAGTAGAAAAAGGGGGCAACAGAGAATGAGATGGTTGGATGGCATCATTGACACAATGGACATGAGTTTGAGCAAACTTCAAGAGATAAAGAAGAATGGGGAAACGTGGCACACTGCAATCCAAGGGGGTCTCAAAGAGTCAAACATGATTTAGTGACTGAACAGCAACAACAGCTCAAAATTAGATAACATACTTTCATGGAAAAGCAAGAAGTGACGTTGGGAATAGTAGTAAGTTAGAGAGGATACACAGATCAAGTGACAGAGGCAGTTGAACTTCTATGAATGGCTGCTCTCTGAAAACATACCAAATCTTTCCACAGTTTCTAGTCTAATTATTAAAATAAGCTACATGTCATCTTTTTAATGAAACTCTCTTAATACAATTATTGGCTCAAATACTTTTGTAGTATAGTATAGAATCAAGGGAAAAAAATAACATCTGTACTTGCTTCTCTGGACACTAGCTTCTAGTTTGCAACCTTAGTTCTACTTAGTGAGTGTTGCTTTATTCCATACATGAAAATTGTATAGTATATTTTTGCAAATTGGTTGACAAACTAGCCATACTCAATGAATATTAGTAGGTCAAATGTTTCAATGTTTGATTAACTGGAATAACTTTTGTATTATGGTTTCCAAGCAGTATGGTTATATTTTAAAACAAACCTTTTGGTACCTTTAGCCCAAGGGAGTAAATGATGAAGAACCAAGTGCTGTAAGAGGATGGTAGGTAGTAAATCCTCAGTGTATGAGAGATGAAGATTTCCAGCTTCTCTAAGTAAAAATTAACTGCCTGCATAATGATTTACAGTTTAAATTCCATGTTACAATGCTAATGAATTTATGCACAGAATAATCTATGTAAGGCCACTCATTATGTTAATTTAACAAATTTAAAAATTCAGTCTAAGGCTTGGTAGATACAGATTTCAAGTTAAAACACCAGACCCAAATACTGATGATGGGACTTCAAGTTTCAGATTTCACCCATTGCATAAGGCTGGTTGTTCTGAAACACAGAGTCTACACATTCACCTTCATAAGCCTGTCTCAGGGTATAAGTTAAACAATGAACTGACACAGTGACTTTGAAACATAGAATTATACTACACTTGATTTTAGTGCCTCTAGTATCACCTACAGATGAAGGAATCCTGAGGATTGTCATCTCCTAACAGTTCTGTACTGGGGCAGGGGCGGGGACTCTCAGAAAGGGAACCATGTTGTGGCCTAACAATTGCCCCTAGTCTACAGTTCAAAACAATATTAAATTTTAAAAAATACACACTGTGCTTAAAACTGTGTGCTATGCTGACATGCCAAAATAATGAGGACCAAAGGCAATTTCTTTATTGTGTAGCATATGTGAGTGTAATTATATGACTTCCTCAGGACAAAATGCTAATATGATACTTTGCTTTTAAACAGAGTTTTTAGGCTACATTAAAAGCTTGCCCAAAGGAAATTCAAAATTAGTTTTGTCCTTGAATTGATCACGAGCTGATTTTTGTTTAACATACTTTTCAAATTAATGGTCTGAAGGAAATATGGGTTTCCAAATTTATTCAGTCTTTATTCATGGATTTCAAGTTGTGAGGAAAATTGGAGAATTCTCTAGGTCAATTGGCCCGAGGTGATTTCTGTGGGCTTTGGGGAAAATCATGAACTTTTGCTTTGTTTTTTCTTTTAGACTCTTGAAGGAAGAAATCGTAACATTGTACTCCCTGATAAAGGAGTAACTTTGTAAAGGGCTAAAAGTTATTTAATTTCCACAGTACACTGATGTATAACTACTTACAGAATCTCTAACACTGAAGACTTACTTTTCCCAGTGACTGTTTAAAGATTTGCTCTGGGCCTCCTGCTTTTGGGGATGGGCCTGAATCCTAAGAGAGATAGGCAGAAACTTAGATGAGCTGAAGAGGAAACTAAGCATAATGAAAATGGCTTAGCCCCTACTTTGTATGATAAGGATTTGTTATTAGAATTGTTAAATGGAACACAGTGGGCAATATGATGAGCTGTGGCTCAATAAAAGATCACCAGAGAAACTGGAATAGAGAAGTATATCACTCACAAGTCCTGAAAGAAGTGTGAAGCACCCTTGATGAGTCCACACAAGTGGAGCTAAAGGCAGGGGAGGCAGTAAATGAGGTGGGTCCTGGGCATGCCCCTTTATATGGGTCCATGGGTGGGATGTTTTGGAATTTTGGGGCTAAGCCCAGACTGGTCAATTCAAACCCAAAAGAGTATAATTTGGGTAAACTCCCTGGGAGTCTTATCAAAGGGTGCACAAAGAGAAGGTTCTGGGAGGTGGGGAGATTGTTGACCTACTGGGGAAGACATATTAGGACCTTATACTTTCTTGTAGGGCTTCCCAAGTGGCTCACTGGTAAAGAATCCTCCCGCCACTGCAAGAGTCTCAGGAGACTCAGGTTCAATCCCTGAGTCAGGAAGAGTCCCTGGATGAAGAAAAGGCAACCCACTCCAATATTCTTGCCTGGAAAATCCCATGGACAGAGGAGTTGGGCTGGCTAGAGTCCAAAAGATTGCAACAAGTCCAGCAAAACTGAGTGACTAAGGACACATGCTTTCTTGTGATTCTGCAAGCTGTTATCTAGAACATACACTTGCATGAGGGGGCTAGTGTCAGTTTAAGGCTCCCTCAGCTTCCTGGACAAACAAAATAGATGCTGAAGCAGTAACACCATGCAGTACCTTAGCTAAATTCTTGACAGGAGAAAATATCTTTTACTGTTTTCTACTCTTTTTCAGCATTCTCTTTGTCTTTTTTCAATATGATAGCAAGTTCTAGAGGGCCATATAAATACAGTGTGGACCTAGATAAGAATTTTTTAAAAAAAACATTAAATTCTATATCTGATTGAGAGGATCTGCATACATTTATTTGGACATCAAACGGGTGTTAGAATTTGCAGATAGCAGACTGGAATAAAATATAGTAATGAATAGGGTAACTTCACTGTACTCTTTCTCTGTGCATACACCCTCCAGTTTGTATCATTGCAGAGATATATTTGCGGAGAAAGCAATAGCAACCCACTCCAGTGCTCTTGCCTGCAAAATCCCATGGACAGAGGAACCTGGTAGGCTGCAGTCCATGGGGTCGCAAAGAATCAGACATGACTGAGCGACTTCACTTTCACTTTTCACTTTCATGCATTGGAGAAGGAAATGGCAACCCACTCCAGTGTTCTTGCCTGCGGAATCCCAGGGAAGGCAGAGCTTGGTGGGCTGCCGTCTATGGGGTTGCACAGAGTTGGACATGACTGAAGTGACTTAGCAGCAGTAGCAGCAGTTATATTTGCCAATTTTTTCAATATTAATCACAGAAAGATATGAAATAGAAAACAATACAATAGTGTAAAGTAATTAGCCTCCAATTAAAATAAATAATTTTAAAAAAGAAAACAAAAAAATAATGTATGAATTAGAAAACTACACTCAGACAGGTACAAAGGCCTGTGTTTTATAAGGAACATTTTAGGGAAAATTATTCTTTGTTGTACTATTGGAAAAAAAAATTAGGGAAACTGTTATTGTGACTGTGACTGAAGATTTTCTGACAACAATTATCTTTTCAGATTCCTTGGAATGTACGTATCTGGGTAAATACAGATATATAGTTGAATTTACTATGAACTAAAGCTAACACAAAATTATTTTAAAATATGATAATGTATAAAATATCGAAGTTTTCATATATGCCATCCCTCAGATGTGTATAAGAGACAGTGTCTATTCTGATTCTCCTATTTCTCTGTTCAACAGGGTTGCCCACAGGAAATCATGTCAGCAAAAGATTCTTCTAGTGCTGTTTCTGGGTGAGGAACAGTCAATGAATATCTTGTCAAAATGTCTCTCTCATGGCAAATGGACATTAGACGTTTCCCTGTCATGAAAGGGGTTTCCCTTATGGCTCAGTAGGTAAAGAATCTGCTTGCAGTATGGGAGACCTGAGTTCAGTCCCTGGGTTGGGAAGATCCCCTGGAGAAAGGAAAGGCTACCCACTCCAGTATTCTAGCCAGAAGAATTCCATGTACTGTATAGCCCATGAGGTTGCAAAGACTTGAACACAACTGAGCAACTTTCACTTTCATGAAAGAGGGAGTTTCAGACCGAGCATCATTACAAAGTTGTAAAGCAATTAGCCTCCAACTAAAAAGAAATAGATTTAAAATTTTTTAAAAGAAGAAAATACATTTAAATTTTAATAGAATAAATGTATGAGCTTAAAGTTAACTCAGGTTTGTATGGAACATCATATTTCAAACACAGTCACATTTTTCACAAGTAAGTTCATGCATTGAGAAAGTGTATTGAATTTTGCATCAAAGGTAACTAGTCTTTGCTAGAAATGGGGATCCTTTTCTAGATATGCATTTGCTGTGCTGATGAGTAGAATTTATACGGTGCTCAGTCATGTCTGATTCATGCCACTCCCATGGAATGTAGCCCACCAGCCTCCTTTGTTCATGAGACTTCCTAGGCAAGAATACTGGAGCAGATTTGCCATTTCCTTCTTCAGGAGATCTGAGCCAGGGATCAAATCTGCATTTTTTGTGTCTCCTGCATTGACAGATGGGTTCTTTACCACTGGAGCCACCTAGGAAGCCCAGAATTTATACAGAATATAGAATTATATCAATATATGTAAAACTATTTTAATGTTTATATTTGGTGATGGAATTAGAGAGAAAGTGACTTGCTTTCTAAAATGTAGATGTTTGAATTTGATATTATCATATTTATATTTCTCATATATCATATTTATTATTGAGTCTCAGGTAGTTAGAAATAGTGAACTTCCCTGATAACTCAGATGGTAAAGAATCTGCCTGCAATGCAGGAAGCCAAAGTTCAGAGTCATTTCATCTTCAAGTATTTATCCAGATATATATATATTCCAAGGAATCTAAAAAGATACCTATTGTCAGAAAATCTCCAATCATAGTCAAGATAATAGTTTCATTAGATTTTTTTTCTAATAGAACAATAGAGAATCATTTTTCCTAAAATGTTCCTTCCTTACTTCTTCCTCAAAAGTCAGCTTCAGCAGTAGATATCAGGTCAAGATTTCAGAGATTCAAGATGCAACCATATCTTTACTTTTTTCAACACCAAATATACACATAACTTTACCCAGACACTATGCTGCTATTTTTAGTTCCCTTAATCACTTGATATTCTTAACCCTCCATGTTGAGGAATCTTCAATTCTATCTCAGCTCTGCTACTTATACAGAAATGTCAGCATAAATCAGAAAGAATCTGTGTTCCCCTTGGAGCCCGATTCCTGAGATACATTGATCAAGGTCAGAGATGACATTTAAGATGTGAAATTTAAGGATAAGAATATTGCAAAACCTGAGTTGAAACAGTTTAACACAAAGTCATACCAAAACTTTTAAGGGATGTCAGAGAGAAAATGTATCATAAAGAGTTACACAGATACCAATGAAGTTTTCAAACAAGAAAATTGAAAAAAGTACAGTTAAAGGTACAGAGTTTGTGTTCTCTGATAGGCAGTTAGATCTATTCACCACTGCCTTACAGTGTGACTGAGATGAGGATGCTGACTTCAGAAAATTTGAGAGTAGTTTATTTGCATGTGACTATGGACCGTTTGGAAAGAAGAGTTGTAAATATGTTGCTCATGAATTTTTTTGGTCTTGCATTTCTATTGATTTTGTTTCTACTATTGCTCCTACATAATTTGTTGTCTTGGGATAAAAGAAAGAACAGCAAAAGTCTGTAATAAACAAGCATTCACATCAGTAGAGTTTCTACACCTAAAAGAGACAGGAAAGTTATGGATTTCATGAATATTTCTTCACTTAACCAACAGGATTACAAAGTTACTGTTCAATTATTTTTCTTTTTAATGTCTTGATATTTGGCTATTTGACAATAAAAATTATTTAATTCTATTACAGTTTAACAAATGTATATTTAATGACTGCAGCTTTGTCTTTTATTAAACTTTGAAAAGTGGGTGTTATTAATTTTATTGATTATGAAATCTTCACTTTAAAACCTACAGAAATTTGTTGAAAATTAGATGGGTCTTGTTTAACAAATCATGTTCTTTCCATGAGACCATCTTTGCTCTCTTCAAGCCTCTTTCACCTGCAAAGTTTCTTTCACTCTGACTAACAACTTTGAAAATTTGACTAAGATTATTTTAGAGAATGATATAATTTTGAAGTTTGATGACAGCTTAGAAATTTCTAGACCAAAACCCCACCCCATGCAGTGTCTTAAATTTATCTTCAAAATGTTCCTTCATCCTTGATCTAAACATGCCATCTAATAAGAAGTAGGGTATTTCAAAAAGACAATATTTTGCTAGGCAGAAATTGAATTATTTCATTACCACACTCTTTTCCCAATCGTTTTCATAGCACTATTTAGAAAAGAAATCAACTCTTCTTATATATAACCTAGAAAAACTTAAGCAACGGTTAAGCCATTTGTTTTCTGGGCTAAAAATTTTTAGTTTCTCCTGTGCCAGTAGAGGCTGAGGAAAGCTGCCATTTAGACTAGAGGACATACTAGTCATTTGCCAAGTAACAATCCTTTCTTTGCGTGGAAAATAGTTTTAGAAAAGGCCATGTAAATGGGGGAAGGAGACAGAAGCATATCATTTTTTGCCAAGCTCTAACTTTGCGATTTCCATCCAGGTAAATTATTCATCCTTGCCTTTTCTTGATCTTAGTGTGAACACTTTGTTTCTCACTATTATGTATGACATTTGCTGTAGGTTATTTGTAGACATTATTTATAGAAGTTAAAGAAGTTTCCTTCTATTCCAAGTTTACTGAGAATTTTTAATCACAAATAAATGTTGGATTTTGCAAAATTCTTTTTCTGTGTTTATGATAATGTGATTTTTCTTTGTCTTTTGAAATGATGAACTACATTTACTAATTATTGAATATTTAACCAATCCTGCATAACTAGTGTAAGTTGCACTAAGCCATGGTGTGATATTCTTTTTATGCATTGTTAGATTTGTTTTACTAATATTTTGTTGTAGATTTTTACAGTTATATACATGAAATATATTGATCTCTAGTTTTTTTGTTTGTTTATTTTAGTCTAGAGATATCTTATCTGGTTTTGGTATTAAGGTTATTCTGGCCTCATAGAATGACTTAGAAAGTATTCTCTCAGCTTCTATCTTCTGAAAGATATTATAAAGCATTGGTACAATATCTTTCTTAAATTTTTAGTAAAATTAACCAGTAAGACTATCTGGGCATGATGCTTTCTGTTTTGAAAGGTTATTAGCCATTGATTCAATTTCTTTAATAGATATAGACCTATTAAGATAATTTATTGTGTTTTGTATGTGTGTTGTAAATTATGAATTTGGAGATAATTGGTTCATTTCATCTAGATTATCAGCTTTGTGGGCATTAAGTTATTACTATCATTCTTTTATTATCCCTTTAATGTTCAGAGAATCTATAGTGATGCACCTCTTTCATTTCTGATATTATTCGTGCCTTCTGTCCTTTTTTAATTTATTATTGTTAAAGACATTACAATCTTTGCAAAGAATCAATTTTTAATTTCATGAATTATCTCTACTGATTCCCTGATTTCTACTTAAATTCTTATTATTTCCTTCTGTTATCTTCCTTTGGATTTAATTTTCTCTTCTTTTTCTGTTTCTTATGTAGAAGCTTAAGCTATTGATTTTACATCATTCTCCTTTTCTAAGAAACATATTCAATGCTCTACATTTTCCTCTGAACACTGCTTTTACTGCATCCTACAGTTTTCATTAGGTCAACTTACATCTCTTCTCTGATTCATCCAGAGTCAAGATTTATGGACAAGATATGCTTCCCCAAGACTTAGCTGACTTGGCTCAGATAAATAAGAATGACAGATAGCTACATGTTTTCTAATTTTGGACACTGATAAAAGTATGTTTTTTTTTTTTCCATTTAAGACTGGAATAATTACCTTAATGAGTGTGCATAATTTGTTGTTGTTGCTGTTGTTCAGTTGCAAAGTCACATCAAACTCTTCGTGAACCCGTGGACTGAAGCACATCAAACCATTTTGTCATCCACTGTCTCCCAGAGCTTGCTCAAATTCAGATCCATTGAGTTGATGCTGCTATCTAATCATCTCATTCTCTGCTATCCACTTCTCCTTTTGCCTTCAATCTCTCCCAGAATCAGGGTCTTTTCAAATGAGTCAGCTGGCTCTTCGCATCAGGTAGCCAAAATATTGGAGCTTCAGCTTCAGCATCAGATTTTCCAATGAATAATCAGGTTTAATTTCCTTTGAATCTGACTGATTTGATCTCCTTGCAGTCTAAGGGACTACTGGAAAAAGGCAAAGATATCTTTTACCTTACTTTTTCAACATCATGCCAGAAGTTCTAGCTAATACAATAAGAAAAGAAAATTACAGATATAGACTGAGAAGGAAAGACTAAGACTACTTGTTTGCAGTTGGTATAATTATCAATGTAGAAAATTTGAATTTTTTGAAAAAAAAAGTCTTATGAAAACTATAAATGATTATAGAAAGGTTATAGCAATGAACAAGTGGATGTTGACATGAAAAACACAATACCACTTACATTATCACAGAAAAATCTTTGAGTATAAATCTGCTAAGTATGTGCAAGATCTTTTTAAGGAAAACAAAACAAACAAACAAACAAAAAACCTGATGAGTGAAATGAAAGAGCTAACTAAATGGAAAGGTATTGACGTTCACAGATTGGAAGACTCAATATTGTTAAGATGTCAGTTCTTTCTAACTTGATCTATACATTCACTGTAAGTAACCCAATAACAACTAAATCAACAAACACAAGAATAATTACAGCATTGCCTTACCTGATAGTATTAGTTTTCTAATGAATTAGTTTCCTAAATAAAAGTAAGGTTGTCATAACAAAGGATCACAAACCGGGTGGCTTAAAACAACAGAAATGTATTGCTTAAAGAGTTCTGGAGGCCAAATGTTCAAAATCAGGGCAGTAGCAAATCTGTGCTCCCTCTGAAACCTGTTGGGGAGAATCTTTCCTTACGTGTTTCTAGCTGCTTTCATTTTTTTCTCAATCCTTCGTGTTCCTTAGCTTGCACTTGCAATAATTCAATTTCTGTTTCTGACACTACACAGTAATCTCCTTTGTGTCTGTGTGCAAATTCTCCTATTTTTATGACATCAGTCATATTGAATAAGGGGTCTATCCTGCACCAGCCTTTACATAAATTAATTTGCAATGATTCTATTTCCAAGTACAGTCAAATCCTGAGACATGGGGGTTAGGTTTTCAACACATCTTTTTCAGAGGTCACATATCACCCCATAAAAGTGATATTTGTATCAGTCAGACTAGTTTACACTATAGTAATAAAGCCTAAGTAACACATGACACCACCCTTATGGCAGAAAGTGAAGAGGAACTAAAAGCCTCCCGATGAAAGTGAAAGAGGAGAGTGAAAAAGTTGGCTTAAAGCTCAACATTCAGAAAACAAAGATCATGGCATCCGCCCCATCACTTCATGGGAAATAGATGGGGAAACAGTGGAAACAGTGTCAGACTTTATTTTGAGGGGCTCCAAAATCACTGCAGATGGTGACTGCAGCCATGAAATTAAAACACGCTTACTCCTTGGAAAGAAAGTTATAACCAACCTAGATAGCATATTCAAAAGCAGAGGCATTACTTTGCCGACTGAGGTTCATCTAGTCAAGGCTATGGTTTTTCCAGTATTCATGTATGGATGTGAGAGTTGGACTGTAAAGAAGGCTGAGCACTGGAGAATTGATGCTTTTGAACTGTGGTGTTGGATAAGACTCTTGAGAGTCCCTTGGACTGCAACCAGTCCATTCTGAAAGAGATCAGCCCTGAGATCTCTTTGGAAGGAATGATGCTAAATATGAAACTCCAGTACTTTGGTCACCTCATGAGAAGAGTTGACTCATTGGAAAAGATTCTGATGCTAGGAGGGATTGGGGGCAGGAGGAGAAGGGATCGACAGAGGATGAGATGGCTGGATGGCATCACTAATTCGATGGACGTGAATCTGAGTGAACCCCAGGAGTTGGTGATGGACAGGGAGGCCTAGCGTACTGTGATTCATGAGGTCACAGAGAGTCAGACATGTCTGAGCGACTGAACTGAACACATGGCTTACACTAACAAGGAATTATATCTTAGTCATGCTAGATGATAATATTCTACTTATCAAAGTCATTCAGGAAATCAGGCTAATGGAGTTGTATAATTATCCTTAAAATCTCACTAGAAGGCAGAGGGTGTCAAAGCACCACTAATATCAGATGCTTTCAGACACATGGAACAGAAAACATATAATAATTGTTTTATCACATGTTATATCATACTTCTCAGTCATTTTTTGTTAGTTAGTAAACTTTTTAATGACTAGAAATCAAAGGACTGACTTGTTGCCTTGATGATATGTTATCAAGAACCCAGAAGTTTATTTGTATCTCTCTCTTTCTCCACCCAACCATCAGAGTTATGTGTAGTTGTTAATCAAATCAACACCACAGGTATATGGTTGCCATCATTAGCTTGGATGTATTCTGATACATCCTTTAAGGACAAAGATGTGCCATTCAAACTAAAAGGGATCGACAGAGGATGAGATGGCTGGATGGCATCACTAATTCGATGGACGTGAATCTGAGTGAACCCCAGGAGTTGGTGATGGACAGGGAGGCCTAGCGTACTGTGATTCATGAGGTCACAGAGAGTCAGACATGTCTGAGCGACTGAACTGAACACATGGCTTACACTAACAAGGAATTATATCTTAGTCATGCTAGATGATAATATTCTACTTATCAAAGTCATTCAGGAAATCAGGCTAATGGAGTTGTATAATTATCCTTAAAATCTCACTAGAAGGCAGAGGGTGTCAAAGCACCACTAGTATCAGATGCTTTCAGACACATGGAATAGAAAACATATAATAATTGTTTTATCACATGTTATATCATACTTCTCAGTCATTTTTTGTTAGTTGGTAAACTTTTTAATGACTAGAAATCAAAGGACTGATTTGTTGCCTTGATGATATGTTATCAAGAACCCAGAAGTTTATTTGTATCTCTCTCTTTCTCCACCCAACCATCAGAGTTATGTGTAGTTGTTAATCAAATCAACACCACAGGTATATGGTTGCCATCATTAGCTTGGATGTATTCTGATACATCCTTTAAGGACAAAGATGTGCCATTCAAACTAAACTGGTACTGTGTGCTAGGAGAGAGTATGAATTAATGAACTGCTGTAGATTAAGGAAAAATGTATGCCATAAACGTACACTGTAAACAATGATGAAATAATGAAGTTCAAATTTAAGCATTATTTTACAACATATGCAATGAATAAATATCTAGGTAAAAATATTTTTTTAATTTGGATATTTTAGGTTATTGAGAAATAAATAATATTTGAGTGTGGACTTTAGATGGCTGATATACCAGTTTGTGTGTTTAATAATTGCTCATCAAATAATAATAACTTATTCCATGAGTATAATATTTGTTATGTATGTTGTAACATACAGTTTCAATGGTTTCCAGAAAATAGAAAGGCCATAAATAAGTCACAGAGAGGAAATTATCATTTAATGTTGCTAAAAATAAGAAAACAGATTGAAGAGAACGCTATGAGTAGGACTTCCTAACACTTACCAGTGCATTTTTGGCTACTCCCTGATATGTCGTCCTCTTCTTAACCTTTTTTCCATTTCTATAGTAATTTATTCTCAAGAATAAAACCCATAGGACCAATTATATTGCCCATATGTTTAATCTTTAGATTTCCCTTGAGCCAGAGCACAACTAAAACTACAGACTAGTATTTTGGAAATAAGTGAAATTTCAAGGAAATAAACTCTATTAAATACTTTTCCTGCTTCAAATGAGAAAGTAAGCTTAGATACCAAATAGTAATATACAGGGACTAAAATATGTTTGATTTCAAAAGATTTTTATATTGAAAGTCCACTTCTTAAAATGCATTCCATATATACAGCCACACATATATATGGAATTGGTGATATATCTAGTCCTAAGCCATCATGTATAAAAAGCTTCTACACTTTCTTTAGAAATGCCATGGTTATCACGGCCACTCAAGGGTGACACCATGCATTTGATTGCCCTGAATTGCAACAAAGGCAACTCAAACTCCAATAGGATTTTATCATGCAGAGGGATCTCAGGGCATTTTGAAATCATATTAAAAATAAAATGTAAGTCAAACGGGAAATGTTTGTAATTCATGAAATGTTGATGAGCAAGTCTGAGTGCCAAGCATCCTATCAATGTGAAGTGCTTGCCCCTGGGGATTGTGGCTTCATTGCTAGAAACCCGGAACAGTCATGTCATACAAAACAGAGACAGCATGTGTCCCCGCCTGACAGATGCTGATAAAATGGTGACAAGAATAACAAGTGACTCAAGAGATTGTTATGCCAAAATCCTCTCTCTGGTACTACACAGAATAGTATAAACATCAGCTGTAGTGGTATATGATGCCCTTCCTCTCCTTGAAAATTAATAAACTCTGTCATGCCCTGCAGACACACACTTGCAGTATTGAAAGGCAGGGATTCTAGAACCTACCAATGAAGAAGACATGTTACCTGCAGAGATGTTAATGGCATCAGCATTAATATAGAGTAAACCATCAAAAGCTTGAGTGCTGGAGCTTGGTAACCTGTTTAGAGTTAGGAATAAAAATCCTGTCAGTTGTCATCCAAGAGATGACAGGAATAAGATACAAGTAAATAAATTCAATGTTTGCCAAGAATACTGCACTCCTGCTTAAGATGTGTCTTCCTGAATGACAGTTCAGTGTCTTACTCACAATAAACTCTAAATAGGTTCATCTTTAAAGAAAACCCAATTATATTAAATGGTATAAACTTCTATAGAACTTATCAATATTTTTATTTTCTTTGTTCTTTGGTTGACTTCCCTTCTTGTCACTGGGTATATAAAACAAAAGAGCTTGTGTTATTAGTGCAAAGATTAGTGCCTTTTAGGTACAGCAAAGCCAGAGGGCACAAGTAGACATAACTTCTGAGTAATCAATAAGCAATATTTACTACAGGAAGGAAAAAACCCTTCTAGATGACCAGAATAAAGATGTCAAGCACAGACTCTGCCACTTGCATTTTCAAATTGAGATGGACAGACAAGTGCTGATTTACATTCTCCACAGGTCTGGGCTGTGTGTCACAATGAGACATGGACAGTCTCTGGCTGTTGAAAACAGGTGTTCCTCTGTTGGGGGCCAGCGAGAGGAATTCCACCCTTGGCAAAGGTTATGAGGAAGGGGGCTTTGACATACGCAAAGGCGTTATCAAGCCTCAGGAAATTCCCCTACTCCCGAGCATCTAACCCCAAAACCAGAGTCTGTCCTGTACTCTCACCTACAGGGGGCTCTCCCTCATAACCGTTTCTCTCCAAGAAAAAGTAAACATGCAGCTCCAAGGCAATGAAAATTCCTGGGCATGACTAGAGTGTTTCAACTTACGGGACTCCTCTGAAGGTTATCTAGCCTGCCTGTATAGGTTCCTCTGGCCACAACAGCCCTCCAATCATGAGAGGCACGAGATGTTTTGACTTACTAAAGGCAAATTCTTGTGGGAAGTTAGAAATTATTAGTATAGTGGGTTGATTGGAAATTATATTGGTAAAGGGTTTTTTCATTTGTTGTGTCAATAATTGCTGCTAATTCCCTGCCCTAGGTGGGACAAGGGCATCTCAGGTTAAGCCTCTCTGTGGACACATGATTGTTTACTACCTCTCAACCATAAACAGCACAGAGAGTTTTGGAGTATT
>SJYC01147037.1:0-13192 GCA_006408675.1 Madoqua kirkii | reverse complement strand
AAGGCATGGCAACCCACTCCAGTGTTCTTGCTTGGTGAATCCCATGGACAGAAGAGAGCCTGGTGGGCTACTGTCCATTGTGTTGCAAAGAGTCAGATATGACTGAAGCAACTGAGCATGCACACACACATTGTGAGTATAACAAGTTTCAGTGAGTTCCCTGAGTCCCTTTAGTGAATTGTTGAACTTAAAGGTCATTGGGGGAACTGTCTGAACTTGCTATGTTGTAAAGGAAAGCAGTATACTTGAGCTCTTTTCCCTAACTTTGCAGTTGCCTAATTATTTTGCACCAGAAAATCAGATTCAACAGGTCCAGCATGTTTACAGATACCTTGATTTGAAAACCATATCAGATAACAAGTTGTGTTAAGCAGTTTAAAAAGAGGCATTTCTAAGTTAATAATCTGTGCATACATATTAACAAAAAACATTTGCTTATTTAATTTTTCTTACCATGTATGTGTGTTTGTGTATATAATGGTAGATATGTAGATAGTTACAGTCATTTCTGTTTTTAAGCAAGCTCAATGGTAACCTTTCTTTCAGAAAATATTTGGTTTGACTATGTAAAGTTGTTTTAGGTACTTGACCAAATTAAATATTATTTTTTGAAGTAATTTTACATAGTAGGAAAGGAAAAATGTTGTTAAAGAAACTGAATTCAATTTAACCTAAAAGCTGTAGCAGTGAGGTGATGTCTTAGAAAGGTAATGTATAAATTATACACACATGCTATTTAAGAGGATTCTAAAATCTGTTTATTCTCTGATGATTCTTTTACATTCTTCAGAAGGTACCCATAGAATCAAAGTGCTCTGGGGACACTCTTTTCAATTTCTATAATATGATTAAACTTAACCTACATATTCATACTTGTAATCCAGTTTTATTATCCATATTTGTCATTTCATCCCTCCTTCAAGGGAAAAAAAAAACTAGGGATCATGAATTTAGAGATTATCACTTTTCAAAATCATACACACTAAATAAAATAATGCTATTGATTTCGAGAGGGAAATTATTTAAACTTTTTTTTATGGTTGTTTACCTTTCCTCTATTACTTGATGTTAATAGGGTGTGTTAGGGATGACCTCAGAAAATACTAGAACAGGGGTAGAAAAATAAGACAAGGGTGAATATGCCTATTTTATAATTTTTTCTCCATGGCATCAGGTATCTCAGAATCTACCTCCTCTAAGGAGGAAGAAGAATCAAGGTAAAAAGAAATCAAACATTTGTCTTGCTTTTTCTCACAGCTTCTTTCTCTCATTCATCGTACTCCAGACACACTGACATGTGCTCGCTTTATTGAATATTCCATTTCCTTGGAACTCAGCACCTTCAAACATTATGTTCTCATTTTTTAGACTTCTCCCTCCCTTTACAAAGCTGATTCTTCTCCTTCAAGTACCAACTGCAATTCCATCCCTTTAAATATGTCTTCATGATCACAGAACCCAAAGGGAATCATGATGTGTCTGGTACTCAAATACTCTTTTAAATAGTATTTTAGTCTTCTTATAGAACATGTACTACAATTTGCAATTGTAAATATGTGTGTACACTTACTTGCTCATTGTTTTGTTTTCCCTCATTTTCTATACTACATGAGGATAGAGACTAGGGACTATGTTGGTTTTGTTTAATCTAGAATCTGAGCCTATGATAAAAGGATGTTACATACCTGTTGAAGAAACATGCAGAAGGCACGTATACCCAATATATAATCTCTCTTAATAGCAGAACCACAGTATTTCGGCAATACTAAGCACGGAATAGAGTACTTACTTCTCACTACTCCATTGTACAAGGATAATAACACACAATTTTGTCCAACTTAATGGAACGATCAGACTCAGAAACGGTCAGCCTCAGTCTCTTGTATTTCTCTTCTGCTCACTATATGTCCTCTGGAATGTGGATATATTATCTCAAAGAAAAGAAGTGAGGATAAGAGCACAAGTGAAAAAAATCACTGCGGATAATGGATGAGAAACCTAGCTGAGCTCTAAGCCCCTAATGGCTTCCCTGAGTACTTGCTCAAGGCTTTGATTGTACCTCTGGATTTCTTCACACATGAGAAGTCAACTTTAACTTGCTGAAGCTAGTCATGCAAGGTGCCTGCTATATTCAATCTCAATTCAAAACATGGTTTGGGAAAGTCACTCCATAGGACAGGTCTTAATTTATCATTTTGTCAATGGACTGGACAATTTCTAAGACCACTAGCTCTAACATGAGTTTTCCTTTAGAATAAAAACATATTTTATCCAAATATCAGCATATCTTTGAATTTAAATTATCTCTTTCATTTTTGAAAACCAATGTGATATGTGAATTTTTGAATAACAACTATGTATAAGACAATATGCCAGATGGCTTAATTAGCAGTATTTCCTTTTGAAATGCACATGTTGTACATGTTCCCCATTTCCCATATTTTCCTTGCTGTTTTTAAAGTATCAACATATCATTAATCTAAATGATTGTAATTAAGTATTCATGAGAAGACATTCCTTTAGAATAAAAACATATTTTATCCAAATATCAGCATATCTTTGAATTTAAATTATCTCTTTCATTTTTGAAAACCAATGTGATATGTGAATTTTTGAATAACGACTATGTATAAGACAATATGCCAGATGGCTTAATTAGCAGTATTTCCTTTTGAAATGCACATGTTGTACATGTTCCCCATTTCCCATATTTTCCTTGCTGTTTTTAAAGTATCAACATATCATTAATCTAAATGATTGTAATTAAGTATTCATGAGAAGACTGAAAGAGACCATTATCAAATTTACTTGCCATCAGATATTGTTTTCTTTAGGAAATTGTACTGAAGATCAGATTGTGATAGAGCAGGGAATATGTGTAATTTGAGTCAGTGTTCCAAAAATGCTGGTTTACAAACCAGTGCTGAACAAGCTACATCCAAATAACTTGAGAAACTTTACAGTCCCTTCCCCAATCTCCATGGACAGTAAAAAATTAATGTTGCACAGAGAGCCTAGTATTTGTTCTTGGCTTCTGGGAGCTAATGTCCAAGCACTTGGAATGTCATACAATGCTTGTGTGTTATTCCACTGTGTCCAACTCTTTGGACCCTACAGAGTATAGGTCACCAGTGTCCTCTGTCCATTGTATTTTCCAGGCAAGAATATTGGAGTGGGTTGCCTTTTCCTACTCCAAGAGATTCTCCTGATCCAGATATCAAATCCATGTCTTTTGGGTCATCTGCATTGGCAGATGGATTCTTTATCACTATGCCACCTGGGAAGCCTTATCATGCTGATAGAATTCTTTTTATGTATGTGGGCTTTGAGCAAGTCTGATATCAATAATGTCATTAAGCTATTGTTGTGTTAGTCATTCAGTCATGTCAGATTCTTCACAACCACATGAAGAGCCCACCAGTCTCTTCTTGTCCATGGGATTTTCCAGGCAAGTATACTAGAATGAGTAGCTGTTTTCTTCCCTAGGAGATCTTCCAGACCCAGGGATCAAACCCGGGTCTCCTGCATTGTAGGTGGATTCTTTATCATCTGAGCCACCAGAGAAGCCCAATGTCATTAAGATGGGGGCTAAAAGCTACCAGAAAATATGGCTTAGGTTGAGAACTTTGGGTGACATGCTATCATCTCAACATTATGAAAGTCTGGAAACTGGAATCAGGCACATGGACAATCAACCATGCCTATTTGATGAAGCTGCAATGTAGACTCTGAACACCAAAATTCGGGTGAACTTATCAAGTTGACAGTAGTCTATGTATATCCTCATATATCATTGACAATAGTAAATAAAGCTGTCTATAACTCCATAGGGAAAGGATGTCTGGAAGCTTCATGGCTAAAACTCTTCTAGGATGTGTACAATGCATCTGTCTCTTGAATGATTTTAATGCATAAAATAATTATTTGTTACATTTTAACAAACCATATGGTGAGTATGGGGTTTCCTTTGTGGCTCAGCTGGTAAAGAATCTGCCTACAATGTGGTAGACTGGGATTCAATCCCCAGGTTGGGAAGATTCCCTTGGAGAAGGAAAAGGCTACCCACTCCAGTATTCTGGCCCAGAGAATGACATGGACTGTATAGTCCATGGGCTGGCAAAGACTTAGACACGACTGAGCGACTTTACTTTCATGGTGAGTATGAACTTCCCTAGTACCTCAGCAGTAATGAATCGGCTTGCAGTTCAGGAGATACAGCAGACACGGGTTCAATTCCTGGATCAGGGAGAGCCTTAGAGAAAGGCATGGCAACCCACTCCAGTGTTCTTGCTTGGTGAATCCCATGGACAGAAGAGAGCCTGGTGGGCTACTGTCCATTGTGTTGCAAAGAGTCAGATATGACTGAAGCAACTGAGCATGCACACACACATTGTGAGTATAACAAGTTTCAGTGAGTTCCCTGAGTCCCTTTAGTGAATTGTTGAACTTAAAGGTCATTGGGGGAACTGTCTGAACTTGCTATGTTGTAAAGGAAAGCAGTATACTTGAGCTCTTTTCCCTAACTTTGCAGTTGCCTAATTATTTTGCACCAGAAAATCAGATTCAACAGGTCCAGCATGTTTACAGATACCTTGATTTGAAAACCATATCAGATAACAAGTTGTGTTAAGCAGTTTAAAAAGAGGCATTTCTAAGTTAATAATCTGTGCATACATATTAACAAAAAACATTTGCTTATTTAATTTTTCTTACCATGTATGTGTGTTTGTGTATATAATGGTAGATATGTAGATAGTTACAGTCATTTCTGTTTTTAAGCAAGCTCAATGGTAACCTTTCTTTCAGAAAATATTTGGTTTGACTATGTAAAGTTGTTTTAGGTACTTGACCAAATTAAATATTATTTTTTGAAGTAATTTTACATAGTAGGAAAGGAAAAATGTTGTTAAAGAAACTGAATTCAATTTAACCTAAAAGCTATAGCAGTGAGGTGATGTCTTAGAAAGGTAATGTATAAATTATACACACATGCTATTTAAGAGGATTCTAAAATCTGTTTATTCTCTGATGATTCTTTTACATTCTTCAGAAGGTACCCATAGAATCAAAGTGCTCTGGGGACACTCTTTTCAATTTCTATAATATGATTAAACTTAACCTACATATTCATACTTGTAATCCAGCTTTATTATCCATATTTGTCATTTCATTCCTCCTTCAAGGGAAAAAAAAAAACTAGAGATCATGAATTTAGAGATTATCACTTTTCAAAATCATACACACTAAATAAAATAATGCTATTGATTTGGAGAGGGAAATTATTTAAACTTCTTTTCATGGTTGTCTATATTTCCTCTATTACTTGATGTTAATAGGGTGTGTTAGGGATGACCTCAGAAAACACTAGAACAGGGGTAGAAAAACAAGACAAGGGTGGGAATCAGACAATAAACAGTTACTTATCAAGCCATTTAGTACTATGGTACAAAGTACTTTAGTGCAAAGCTAACTTTGTCTGGGGAACTCTGAGGATCTCTGCAGAATATATGCTTTATCTTTATCTCAGCAAAGAGACAAGTGAGTTGGGATGTTTATGAGCCAGCTTTTTTTTTTTTTTCTTGATTTTTGTTGAAGTATAGTTTATTTAGGGCTTCCCTAGTGGTGCTAGTAGTATACAACCCACCTGCCAATTCAGGAGACACAAGAGATGTGGGCCCAATCCCTGGGTGGAGAAGATCCTTTGGAGGATGACACAGCAACAACTCGAGTATTCTTGCCTGGACAATCTTATGGACAAAGGAGCCTGGCAGGCTACATAGTCCATGGGGTCACAGATAATTGGAAACAGCTGAAGCAACTTAAACAACTGCACATAGTTGATTTATAATGTTGTTAGTTTCAGGTGTACAGCAAAGTGAATCAGATATACATATATCCCTTCTCTTTTTAGATTTTCTTCCCATTTGGGTCATCACAGAATACTGAGTAGAGTTTCATGTGCTTTACAGTAGGTTCTCATCAGTTATCTATTTCATGTGAATTAGTAGCATGTATATATCAATCTCAATCTTCCAATTCAGTATCCATGTTTATTAGGAGCCAACTTTTTTCTGTCATTGGGTGATGATTATTACTAGGAAATAATATTTTTCCAGTTTCTCTGGTCAGCTTTGTTGATAGAGAGATTTATGGCCTCTAGAGAAAGTTCTCATGCAACTGAAATTCAAACCCACTGCAATGGAATGGAATATCTGAAAGCTATGAACTGGGTACAAATAGCTTTTATTGTATGGCTGATACATACTTAGTATCAGGAGTGGTTGAAGGAAACAGACATAAAAAGAGTTATATGATTATTTAGCTATAATTTTTGATCTTGAATGCAGTGGGAAATTGCACATGCTATGAAATGGCATCATGACTAATTGGAAAATCACCTGTGGTCAACTGATATCAAGTGTCTATTAAAAAGGAAGTACTTCCAAACTGCTTGGAAAACCAAGCAGTTTGTGTCATTTAATCCATGGCAGTAATGAACACTGCATAGACTGTGGGGAGTGGGGTTCTTATTTCTCAGTGCATTCAACAGATCAAAGAAGATAACAAATACTAAGCTCAGGACTTTGAGTTATCAGCTCAAATCATGGTCCTAATATTTTAGTTCTTTTGTAGTAGTAGTTGTTGTTGTTTAGTTGCTAAGTTGTGTCTGACTCTTTGTCACCCCATAGACTGCAGCATGCCAGGTTTCTCTGTCCTTCACTATCTCCTGGAGTTTGTTCAACTTATGTCCATTGATTTGGTGATGTCATGTAACCACTGCATCTTCTGTCATCTCCCCTAGCATCAGGGTATTCTTTTCATTTTTTTGTAGTGGACCCAACCTATAAGAAAATAAAGCCCAAAGATAATTTTACTGTTGGTAAAATCACTGGAAAAGACCTTGATGCTCGGAAAGACTGACACCCCATAGACTGCAGCATGCCAGGTTTCTCTGTCCTTCACTATCTCCTGGAGTTTGTTCAACTTATGTCCATTGATTTGGTGATGTCATGTAACCACTGCATCTTCTGTCATCTCCCCTAGCATCAGGGTATTCTTTTCATTTTTTTGTAGTGGACCCAACCTATAAGAAAATAAAGCCCAAAGATAATTTTACTGTTGGTAAAATCACTGGAAAAGACCTTGATGCTCGGAAAGACTGATGGCAGGAGGAGAAGGGGACAACAAAGAATGAAATGGTTGGATGGCATTACCGACTCAATGGATATGAATTTGAGTAAGCTCTGGGAGTTGGTGAAGGATAGGGAAGCTTGGTGTGCTGCAGTCCATGGCACGGCAAAGAGTCAGATGCAATTGAGCAACTGAACAATGTCATAATGGAAGTTGAATTCACAATATTGCTATGCTTCTTATATGAAAATAAGGGCATATTTTAACAATGAGATCCAGAAGCTTGGAATAGGGGCATTTGTATGTATTGAGACAAAGTTGAATATCTTGAATGCATGAGTTTCCCTGAGGTGTTATTGTCAGTAAAGCAACTTGCACCCTTATATCTGAGGTCATCCTAAATTGCCAACCATGCAAAAATATCACTTAAGTGAGTCATTTACAAAGGGGTGTCTATTTTTCGAAGGACATACTCCAGCAATCTTTATTTCTCCTAGTCTTGTAACTATGATGAGACCTTAACCTGCACTAGAGAGACAGGTGCCAAGCCTAATCTGGCATGAAATAGCTTCTACTCCAAAATGTTGCAAGATGCTACTAACTCATTTCACTAGAGACTTGTGGAATATGTGTGGGAAAGAATGACAAAGGAATCAATCCAAAGAGGATGAAAAGCATTTAAGAATTTATCAATGTGGCTATGTTTATCCAAGTTTCCAGAATTATTATGTCATCTCACACAACATAACTCAATGAGTTACTTTGGGTGACTGAAAATAAGGTTCAGTAATAGACCACTTACAGTGACTGTAGCCATGAAATTTAAAAAATGCTTGCTCCTTGGAAGAAAAGCTATGACAAACTTGAAAGTGAAAGTGAAAGTCACTCAGTCGTGTCGGACTCTTTGCCATCCCATAGACTATACAGTCCATGGAATTCTCCAGGCCAGAATACTGGAGTCAGTAGCCTTTCCCTTCTTCAGGGTATCTTCCCAACCTAGGGAATTGAACCCAGGACCCTCTCATTGCAGATGGATTCTTTACCAGTTGAGCCACAAAGGACCAAACTTAACATATTAAAAAACAAAGACATTACTTTACTAACAAAGTTCTGCCTAGTCAAAGCTATGTTGTTTTTCAGTAATCATGTACAGATGTGATAATTGGACCATAAAGAAGGCTGAGAGCTGAAGAACTGATTCTTTCAAACTATAGTGCTAGAATTTAGAGTCCCATAAACTCCAAGGAGATCAAGCCAATCAATCTTGGAAGAGATCAGTTCTGAATGTTCATTGGAAGAACTGACGCTGAAGCTGAAGTTGCAATAATCTGGTCACCTGGTGTGAAGACCTGACTCATTGGAAAAGACTCTAATGCTGGGAAAGACTGCAGGAAGAAGGAGAAGGGAGTGACAGAGGCTGAGATTGGTTAGATGACATCACAGACTCAATAGACATGAGTTTAGGAAAGATCTGGGAGATAGTGAAGGGTAGGGAAGCCTGGCGAGCTGCAATCCATGAAGTCACAAAGAGACATGAATTAGAGACTGAACAACAACAAATGGACTACTTTGAACAAGCCTGAGATGTCACAAGTTTTCATTTCTAATATGCAGTAGGGAATCTAAAAGCTTAGGGAACCAGATCTAATGCTGGGAAAGACTGAAGGAAGAAGGAGAAGGGAGTGACAGAGGCTGAGATTGGTTAGATGACATCACAGACTCAATAGACATGAGTTTAGGAAAGATCTGGGAGATAGTGAAGGGTAGGGAAGCCTGGCGAGCTGCAATCCATGAAGTCACAAAGAGACATGAATTAGAGACTGAACAACAACAAATGGACTATTTTGAACAAGCCTGAGATGTCACAAGTTTTCATTTCTAATATGCAGTAGGGAATCTAAAAGCTTAGGGAACCAGAAATGATGGGGTAGAGCTTTCATTTGTGAACTACAAATAGCTTCCCTTAAACACACACACACACACACACACACACACACACACACACAATTATATCCCCAGAGAAACTAAATGGACACTCTACTGAGACATGGAGAAACATTAAAGGGAGCAACACATCCCCATAATCATTCCCAGCCTCTGTCCTTTGTAGGTTGAGGATGATGGTGGAGGCCATCATTGAGGTTAATTCTCTAAACTTGATGGAATAAATGCTGGCTAGGAAGCTCCAGAGATAAGATGAATTTGGTCATTATAATAGGCAGCAAGAGTAGGGATATTTGTACCAACAGGAGTCTTACTTGATAATGATGCTCCTAAAAATAAGGTAGATGAGAAACCCACTGGGCAAGAAAAGACTAACTCAGCAGGACCTTGTTGCTCAAATTCTGCACATTTCAAAGAAAGCTTACTTCAGGACTGATCCTTAATTGGCTACTGGGAAATAACTTCTGATGTCTTAGAATATTTTTCCCTATAAGAATCTTTTTGTATATGTTGTACCAGTTTGACCATCAGTTTGAGTTAACCCTAACAGTGTAACATAAATTGAATGCCTATTTTTTAACTCTGAGAGTAAATATGGAATCAGGAAACTGAGGTCAATCAAGTGGATGCTGTATGCTTATGAGACTGACTCCTTGGGATTAGGTGAGCTCCCCTGTTTGCAGCACTTCATGTCTGTTATTGCAAGGTGCAAATGTGAGAATAAATTGTCTAATCATCGTCACATATCATTAAAAGGGACAACTAGAAGCTTTCCTTAGTTTCTCCTGGACCTGATTAATGCTTCTTTTCCCTTTGCTGATTTTGATCACTATTATTTTTTTTCTGTAATAAATCACAACCATGAATATAATAGCTTTTCTGAATTCTATCGGCCCTTCTAATAAATCATAGAGTCTGAGGGTGGTTTTGGGGGCCACTGACCCATTTACTAAAATGTTATTTCATCTATACAATAGGGAGAAATATAGATCTGATCTCTAGAAGCTGGATCTGAGTGGCCATAAAGAGACATGGCTCCTCTCCCAGGTTTCTAACTTCAGTCAGTATATTAACCAGAGTTCTGATTAAAATGAAGACACCCTGCAGAAATCACTTGGCAAAAAGTACATAATATCTCTTCTTCCAAGATTTCCCCAGAGTCATATACTTGTTCATGATGGAAAGGTAAATAGGGAGACTGTTTAGGGATTACTAGATCCCAACTCTCTGAAATTATGTAAATTCCTAGGTACCCATAATGTCATTGTGATCCACCAAAGTAGGAGTTTAAGATTAAAGGGGGGGGGGAATAACACTAAACAAAAGCTCCTATACAATTAAGATTGATTATTCTATAGTTGATGAATACACACACATCCTCATGTTTGATTCATTTATTAGTATACTCTTTTGTAAAATGGGAAATTATCCATTATAATCATAAAGAATTAATAATATGTCCAGTAACTACAAAATTTGTGTTTCAGAATTCCCTACTGTATAGTTGACAATAGTTATAAGGTGTAGTTATAAATCACGGAGACTATATTAATTTAACAAGCACACCAGATCTTTTAATGAAAATCATAAGTGCCTGTCAGCCTCAAGTGATCATCTGAATAGGTAGTACATGACTTCAAAGAATCAGATTCACTAAATTTTTTAGAGAATCTAAAGAATTGCTTTTGTTGATTTTCTCAGGAGGGCTGCATTTGTTCACTGTTGCTAGTTTTATCCTTTGGAAGATGAATTCTTTTTCAGAAAGGTTAAATAAGCATTTATAGGCAGATGTAGTACATAAATAACTGAGAAAGAACAGTCTGATTAACCAAAAATAGAAAAGTTCCATTATAGTTTAAAAAAAAAAAAAAAAAATAATATGTACAGTAACTACAAAATTTGTGTTTCAGAATTCCCTACTGTATAGTTGACAATAGTTATAAGGTGTAGTTATAAATCACGGAGACTATATTAATTTAACAAGCACACCAGATCTTTTAATGAAAATCATAAGTGCCTGTCAGCCTCAAGTGATCATCTGAATAGGTAGTACATGACTTCAAAGAATCAGATTCACTAAATTTTTTAGAGAATCTAAAGAATTGCTTTTGTTGATTTTCTCAGGAGGGCTGCATTTGTTCACTGTTGCTAGTTTTATCCTTTGGAAGATGAACTCTTTTTTCAGAAAGGTTAAATAAGCATTTATAGGCAGATGTAGTACATAAATAACTGAGAAAGAACAGTCTGATTAACCAAAAATAGAAAAGTTCCATTATAGTTTAAAAAAAAAAAGGCAGGAGAGCATCAGCATGCAAAACAAACAAACAAATAAACCACTACCACCCAACCATAAATCTTATCTTCAAAATGTCTGTATTACAAGTGCTTTTTTTTTTTTCTGATATACCTTGTTGGTTGGGATTCTTTAGGAACTATGTCACAAATGTTAGAGGAATATCATTATTAACATCACCTGTTATTTTGACATACATATTTTCTCAGATCTCCAAAGACCTATGTAGTTTTCCCCAGAAAATTGATTTTTTTTTTTTTTTTTTTTTTTGTCTCTGGGTTTGATCCCTGAGTTGGAAAGATTCCCTGGAGGAGAGCATGGCAACCCACTGCAGTAGTCTTGCCTGAAGAATTCTCGTGAACAGAGGATTCTGGCTGGCTGCAATCCATGGGGGTAGTAAAGAGTCAGACATGACTGAGTGACTAAGCAGACTACACAAGTTATCTACTTAGATGAACTAAATCTTGGAACTTTTTATTATTTTATCAAAATTATGAGACATTGCCTACCTATGTCACACACACCATAATTTATGTATTTCCTTATTTTTTAATATATTTAGAGTCAAGTCAGACACATGGCCCTATGGCATTTATGTATTAATTCTTAAATTTATGTGCAGAGCTGCTTAATATTACACAAAAATTTACATTTGGTTTTTCTTCTAATGTGTCAATACTCATTTTTATACAACACAGAACACTGCCCATGTCTACTATCAACATTTGTTCAGAAGGGAAAAATCAAACTCATCATTTGATCTCAAAATTTTGTTGTTGTTGTTGAATCTAATTGTGATAGCTCTTTGCTAAAAACAAGGAACCAAAAAAAAAAAGCCAAAAAACTTTTATTCTAATTTTTAAAATGCAAAACCCCCAAAAGAAGTCTTTATTTATTCTGTAATCAATTAACTGCCTTTCCCTCTTACACAAAATTAAGTGCATTTTCTTTGAAGCTTTGCTTCAACTAATATGACCTTCTTAAATACCCAGTGTTGACAGTAAAATGCCATTCTATATGAATCAGAGAGAATGCAATCTCAGTTTAAAAGCAAATTAAATGCGATATTTAGCTAAGGTTTAATCTGCTTTTGTTTTGTCTTCTTTTTTTCTTTTTTTGGATGACTTTTTAAATTATTATTATTATTTTAGTTTACAATATTGTATCGGTTTTGCCACACATAAACATGAATCTATCATGGGTGTACACGTGTTCCCAATCCAGAAACCCCCTCCCACATCCCCTGCCCCCAAATCATCCCTCCGGGTAATCCCAGTGTACCAACCCCAAGCATTCTGCACCCTGAATCAAACCTAGACTTGTGATTCATTTCTTATATGATATTATACATGTTTCAATGCCATTATCCCAGATCATTCCACTCTCTCCCTCTCCCACAGAGTTCAAAAGACTGTTCTATACATCTGTGTCTCTTCTGCTATTACACTAAGCACAGACGGCTGCAACTGGCGAACTAAATGGGGCCAAGAGAAGCGACCCTGTGTCCAAGATCAGGGGTGGCGGTTGGGAGGAGCTACCCCATGTCCTAGGCCAGGAACGGTGGCCAAGAGGAGCTAAACCACATCCAAGGAGCAGTGGCTGCATGGGCGCGGGAGGGCCTAGAGGAGATATCCCACATTGAAAGTCAGGAAGGTCAGTGGTGAGGAGATACCCCTCATTCAAGATAAGGAACAATGGCTATGCTTTGCTGGAACAGGCGTGAAGAGATACCCCACTCCCAAAGTAAGAGAAACCCAAGTAAGATGGTAGGTGTTGCAAAAGGGTATCAGAGGGCAGACACACTGAAACCATACTCACAGAAAA
>SJYC01147033.1:0-17753 GCA_006408675.1 Madoqua kirkii | reverse complement strand
TTTAGATTCTACATATAAGCAATATCATATGGTATTTGTCTTTTCTGTCTGACTTACTTGACTCAGTATAACAATTTCTAGGTCCACTCATGCTGCTGAAAATGGCATTATTTTTCTCTTTTTATGACTAAGTAATATTCCGTTGTATATATACATGGTGTGCTGAAGTCCATGGGGCTGCAAAGAGTCAGACATGACTCAATAACTGAATAATAACATTTGTAAATGAAGCTCAGCACACAGGAGCTAGACAAGTGCTTACTTTTACTAACTGTTTCTGTCTAATATCTAAAGGCCACATGACTTATGGCAGTTTTATTCTTTCTTTCATCAACTCAAAATTAAGAAGCAATATGCACCATGTCCCTCTGCATGAAAGATTAGACCAACACTTCTCAAAACATCATGGGCAACTGGTCATTTGGGGATTTTATTTGAAGCAGATCTCATTCAATGAGTCTGGGATAGAGTGCCAAGATTCTTTAGTTGTTCAAGTTCCCAGATGACTTCACTATTGCTGAATGGTGGATCATATTTTATATAGAATGAGCATAGGCACTTGTGCCATGGATCTATAAATCCATTTGGGTGGATCTAAAGAAACAGACTTAAGTGCTGCTTCCAGGTACTGACATGTGGGTTTGGTTACAGTGGGATGTTTCTTCATTTATTGAAGTGCTTTCTCAATTCTAACCCTACCTCTTGTCATTTACAACTTAGAATCTTCTGATCTTAATTCTTACCCTAAGTCCTTATTTCAGATACAGCCAGAAAACATTCTTTGATCAATTCACAGTCCTGACAAAATCTGATGTTTAGGGACAGGTTAAATCAATAAAGATACTCTTTTGCACTTGTTTCCAAACTTGAGTATGCATTGGAATCACTTGAAAGATTTCTTTAATCACAGACCATAGGAACCCACCCTAGGAAGTTCTGACTTGTTAGGTCTGGGATGACGTTTTGTTCAGCTGCATCTGGCTTTTGTGACCCCAACGCTATGGACTGTAGCCTGCCAGGCTCCTCTGTCCATGGGATTTCCCAGGCAAGAAAGCTGGAGTGGGTTGCCATCCCCTTCTCCAGGGGATCTTCCTGACCCAGGGATCAAATCAACTCTCCTGTATTAGCAGGCGAATTCTTTACCGCTGAGCCACCAGGGAAGCCATACATAGCATGAAGGTGAAGAATGATTTTTTTCTAACAGGAACTGCACATCGAAAGCATTAGCTCATACTGACAAGATTTGGGTGCCTGTGAAGAGGAACTGACACTATTCAGACAAGAGGGGCCAATCATATTTGAAACATGAAATTCTGAAGTAACACAAATGGAATACACATGTAACCAAAGATTACGGCAGTATAGTGGAGGATAAATTCTATTTCATCAAAACATACCACAGCTAAAACCAGCTCACAGCACGCAAAGCCCTTATTTACTGTAAACAGAGAAGACTATATGAAACTGAGGGAAAAGATCATGTGTAAAGACCAAACCTAGTCTCTGTATTTCAAATAAGACAAGAAATAATGAGGCCCAGATATTTTGCAAATTTTCCACTGAAAAGTGTCATGAAAGGATCCTAGTGTAGATATCATCATGTTTCAAATATCAACATCACCTCCTCTTGGAAGCTTTATCTGATAGTTTGATGCAGAGATCAACATTCTTGGCACTCAATTTTGGAGTCCCTATTCTACTTTGGCTATTTATACTATTATTTATAATTTTATGTCACCTGTCACAGACTTGGAAATCATGGAGGACAATGATCATCCTTTTAATTCTGTTTTCAGAGTTTATCACAGTGCACACACATAGTTTTAACATAGGATACACACTTGTCTTAAAAAATTGTGATAAGAGTTACACTGCATCTAAGGCATCTCTGTTTTTGTTACAAAGTCAAGTGTTAAATATACATAGTAAATACTGATATCAGATAGCTGTCAGCATTTTGCCATATAAGTAGAGAATATTTTATTTACATGAAAACAATACTTTCCACTGCACAATTGTTTCAATAGCATGATCAATTCATGTACAAAGAAGGAAAACTTTTAACTTATTTAAAAACTTCTTACTAAAATCTCAAATGTTCATTAACAAAAGGGTAGTTCTTTAAAACGGGTTATATTTACAAGATAAAGTATTATATAGCAATAAAAATGGGTGAAAGATAACCACAGCCAACCTTCGTTATTCTCTGATTCAATAATTGCATGTTTCCACCTTGCTAAAATTTGCCTGTCTAGCCCCAAAACAAATACAAGTGGCACTTTTCGGATCACTTTTGGACACACAAAGTAAGAAATTTGAGTTGCCTGATACACAAAATACTCTGCCTTCTTGTTTCAGTTCTCATTCTGGAAATGTATATCCTTTTAACAGTCTGTTCCATGCCATGGTTTTCTCACTTTTGTACACCTTTTGATGATTTTGCTGTTTAAAAGGCCTCCAAGTACAGCTGTCAAATTTCTTGCAAATGGTCCTAAGTGCAAGAAGGTGGTCGTATGACTTACAGAGAAAATGCATATTTTATATAAGCTTTGACCAGGCATGAGTTATGGTCCTGTTGGCTCTGAGGTCAGTGTTAAAGAATCAGCAGGATATGTTAAATAGCTGTCATAAAACAAAAATACATACGAAACAAGATTAGATATTAATCAGGTAACAAAAATGTTGTAACCAAAAGCTCCTGGGAACTGAACTCTGTATTTCTGCTAGGAGCAATCATTCAATATTGGCTAATTCAGTATTCAGAGTGACTTAACAGAACATAAGTATGGCAAATAATGAGAATCAACTGTACGTGCAACTAGAAAAATAAACTTCAGTAACATAATTCTAAGTGAAAAAAATGACATCCTGGAAGAGCATATGGTGTGCTTTTTACAAATTCAAAAATAAAACCAAACAATACTTTGTTTAAAAATGATTTTAAAAAGCAAGGAAATACAAATTTGTAGGTAGTCATTGCCTTGTGGAAGCAGAAGGGAAAGGGTTAGGTCCAAGCAAATTGGTTAGACACAAGGAAACAGGTGATGGGTTCAGCATGAGTGCTAGGCATCTTATTATTTACCTAAAATAATTAAACAAATAAATTGAGATGGTCATGTTTGCAGGATAACAACTGGTCATAAACATAGAATTCAATTATATCAACTTTTGGCACTGGCCACTTAAAACATGTCTGGACATTTTTTCATACCTCAAAATATATATGATGAACAAATGAATAAGCAGATATATTTTACCCCAGTCAGTAAATGATTTACCCCCTGAATCCAGACTTTCTGTGAGACTCTGAAACAGGGATCCTCAGGAAGAACTGGAGGGTACTCTGCCACAGAAAGAAATGATGAGTTCTCAAACTTCGAGACGTGCACCTGGATTTCTTGTGTCATTTCTGAGAGGCCAGACACTTCGCATATGGATGGATCACTGATGGAGAGGGGTTCCGTAGAACACAGCAGCACGGAATTCAGATGCATCCTTGACCCAGCCAGTCAAAACTCAAAAGTGAAAAGAGGGGGAATTTGATCCTTCATACCAAGATAACAAGCACAAAAAAGATGACTGGATCTCGTGTAATTTCAAGCTATAGATAGGAATAAAAACCAGTTTTAAAACCCAGAACTCTGTGGAAGGGGGTGATAGAGAAATGCCTATAGTGTTGAGAAAGATGCAGAAAGCATAAATGTTGCTAAGCAAGGAGTTACTGCCAGTTTGCCATGGTGGCTAAACCTCAAAAAGTCTGAAGGGAAGTTAGTAGAATTGGATTTGGGGAAGGGCAAGTACTATAAGGCAACAAAGTGTATCATCTTAAATAAGAAATCAAGGCGTGTCCTCACAGGGTGGGGGTTGCCTTTGATATACGAACGCTATATTCCAGCAGCCAGTTTCCTCACAGCGGTCAATAATTTAGGATGATTTGTCTAACGCACCTTGCTGTAGCATGCAAATGACACAATGTCCTCCCCGGTGGGGCTGTGATGGAGTCAGGCTGGTGGAACCGAAACAAATGCCTGATATTCAGCCCGCATTTAATCACACCTTTGGTTTGATTTACTAATGCTATTGTGTTTCCATTTTCTGGTAAGATATTATTAGCAAGCAACTCAGCCTGAATACTAGAATATGTTGGATCAATTTAAGAGGCAATATAGATCACTGGGTTTCTTTTGTCAAATGGAACCATTAGACTTGCATGTTAAAAAAGTATATATTTCTGTTTCAAATGTGTAAGCGATGCAATGCTCACCATTATGCAAAAGGCCACCAAGAAGCTAAAAGGAGAGATGCAAATGGATGGCAGGGAGGGGATGATAAATATGTTGCCCACGTAGCTTATATTCAACCCATGGATGTCTTGTTTTGCGGAAGGGACGTGCATTATCCTTTTTTCTCTAGAAAGGAGCTTAGCATATTCTCAAGTTTGTAAACCGAGACAGTCCACCATCTACTTTTTACACAAACACACCATAACTAAAATATATTCCACCTCTGTGTAACAACGAATATGGCCACTTTTGATGAGCAGCCTGCCTGAAAATCGGACTCAAGTCCAGTGTTTTGTCTTTGTCCAAAAGGATGCATTTCCCACCCTGCTTGTTTTTCTGTGTCGCGTCAGCTCTGCTTTTTGGAGTCCGATTGTCTTGGCTATACAGTGCACAGACAGAGCAGCTGAGTAATTATGCCAGCGTGACTGCAGTTTTACCTCTGGGGCCCTTTTGCTATGCCCACACTCAGGTGATTAACCTAGGAATGGTGACATTCCTTGCCTGTGAGGGATTGGCCATGTGACTCTATCAACTGGCAGTACAGCAGGCAGCTGAGTCACACCAGTTAACCTTCCAGCTTGGCAGTGAGAGTCTGAGAGAGACAGGTGAAACGGGACCCTAGGCGCTCTGTCCCCAAAGAGTTTGGCTCTGGATTGTGACTGAACGAACAAATCTAAAGAGACGTAGACAAGGGAAAGAAGGTGCTCTTTAGACTCCCACTCTAGCCCTGCCTAACCTTAGATACCTTTATGCATTTTCTCATGTTTAAAATGGTGTTCCTTTTCCACCTCCCACGTATATACATACATTGTGAAGACAAATAATAATAAATAGTAACAATTGCTATCATTTAATGATTTAATAAGTTGCTTTTGTATGTCCTTGGTAATTAGTGGGATAAGAAAAAAAAAAAAAGCCAAACCAACAAACAGAAAAACAAACCCCAAACCACACATATATACACAACAGCACTAAGGCTGAATGAACATGGAAAAAAAAAAAGAAAGTTGCTCAAAAGCAGGTTGGGCAACAAAAACAACAACAAAATAATCCAAAGTTACATATTTTCTATCACTGTTCTTTCCAATGTTGGCATTGTGAGTATACAACAAGGTAGATCTATAAGCTTTTATGTGCTTAAAGTATTTTTCCATGTTAGAGATTTTGTTGGTGGTGGCGGTGGTTTCCTTGTTTTATTATATTCACATTTATAATTTAGTTCCAACTGATACAACAGCACTAAGGCTGAAGAACATGGAAAAAAAAAAAGAAAGTTGTTCAAAAGCAGGTTGGGCAACAAAAACAACAACAAAATAATCCAAAGTTACATATTTTCTATCACTGTTCTTTCCAATGTTGGCATTGTGAGTATACAACAAGGTAGATCTATAAGCTTTTATGTGCTTAAAGTATTTTTCCATGTTAGAGATTTTGTTGGTGGTGGCGGTGGTTTCCTTGTTTTATTATATTCACATTTATAATTTAGTTCCAACTGAGTTGTTTTTCTTTACTGTTTGTAGTCATGGAAAGAGGCTCATTTGGTTTGTCTTCTAATAGAAGTGCTATTCTTTCTTTGGACATTTTGTTGGTTCTGATGAATCTCTTGTTATTGTCATTTAGGTCCCTCCAGTCTATATACTTATTTAAAATCTAGAACGCCTACATTGGGTTAATGAAGCAGGACTGGCCAAAGTAAGAACAAGATATATAACAGAGACCGAAATGGCCCCTGTCTTCATTACACTTGCAGATGTATTAATACTCAGCACCTACTACATGCCAGACACTGAACTTGGCAGTGAGGCTGTGGTAGTCACTCTGACAGGCAGAATGCTCACCTTCACATAGCATACAACCTAGTGGCAGGAGGTAGACTATAAATAAGTAAATACATAAATAATATCAAAGTAAAAATTCCTCAAAGAGGACCAAGTCACATGATATGTTAGGGGAGTAACTCAATGTGTAACAATCAGACTGGAAGAGGAATGTGTTAGCCATGATCAGATCTAGGGTATTCCCTAGATCTGTTGATCTGATTCCCTAGATCAAAGTATTCCAAGGGCATTTATAGCAGTTTATCTAGAATAGGGGTTTTTATAGGGAGGCATAGGAAATAAGATTGAAAGGATAGTTTGGGAGAAATTCTTTGAGAGCTGTAAATGTCATGGTAAGGCAGTGTTATGAGTTGAATTATGTCCCCTCAAAAGATGTTAAAACTGAGCCCCTATGTACCTGTGTTTGTGACCTTATTTGGAGATAGTGTCTTTGCAGTGATCAAGAAGAGTTGAGGGCATGAAGGTGTGCCCTCCTTCAATATGACTGATTCGGTATAAAAAGGGGAAATTTAGACACAGAGACAAACACAGACAGGAAGAATGCCAGGTGAATATAAAGAGAGATCAGCGTGATATCTGATCTACAAGCCATGAACATCAAAGATTGCCAGCAAACCAGCAGAAACTAGCAGACCGGTATGGAGCAGATTTTCCCTCATCGCCCTTAGACGGAACCAGGCCTCTTCACACCGTAATTTCAGACTGCCAGCTTCCAAAACTGTGAGACAACAGATTTCTGTTGTTTCTGCCAGTGTTTGTGGTACTTTGTTAAAGCAGCCCTAGCAAACTAATAATGGACAGTGATCCCAGATCCACGGTGCCGTGCCGGGCGCTGCTCCTGTATCTCAGTATGTGCCATGGCCTCAGAAGGTATCAGAGAGGCAGCCAGGACAATTCAAATGAGTTTGCCAGAGTAGATAAAACCCACTGAGCTAAAACACTGAAGTCTTTTTTGTTTGTTTTGGTAAGCATTGGGAGGCTCTTGGAAAGTTTTGATAGATACATGAAATGAACCAACCTACTTTCTGGCCTCACTTTCCAGCTGAAGGGTTCTGTGTAAACCCATTGCACTTGTCTCCTCAACCCAGCACTGATTGCAGTGTCTTGAATGCTGGTTCCTTTGTCCCTTGCTGTTAACTGGTAACCACTTGAGACCAGAAATTGTGTCTTAGCACTCTGGACTTCTAGTACCTCTCCCTGATGTCTGACAGGTGCTCATATTTTACAGTAAGTCTGGCAATACAAATGAGTTCTGTTCCGAGAGAGCATTCATAAGTCCAATTTTTTTTGTAAGCTCAATAAAGTTAGCCATGTACACAACTAACACAATCGCCTATTAGTACTATAATAAGCTTATCATACTTTTTACATAAATAATACATAAAAAATGAACACAATGAAGAGAACATTTTTAACCTTACAGTACGGTACCTTGAAAAGTACAGTAGTACAGTACACAGCGAATATACAGGGCTAGCATTGAGTGAGCAGGTAAGAAGCATTACTGACTAGAGGAGGGAGAGGAGGTAGGAGATGGTAGAATTGAAGGATCATCAGCAACAGGAGTTGGAAGGCAAGCTGCAGTTTTATTCACATTTGACATTGATAGCTAACTTACACGACTGGACATGTGAACACACATTCACCTCTTTGAAAGTTTGCAACTTGACAGTTCATATGTAGAGGGCTTACTGTACTAGCTTGGTGGCAAATGCTATTATTTTCTCATTTTCACTCTGAAATAATTTCATACTTTCAGGAAAATTTCAAAAAGTGCATTAAGAACCTCATACTCCCTTCTCCCTGATTTACACATGGCTAACATTTTGCCACATCTGCTTTAAATAATTTTCTTCCTCTTGATATAAGCATTCTAGCTTTTTTTTTTTCCTGAACCACCTGAGAGCAAATTATACTCATCAAACCTCTTTCCTCTGAAAGCTTTAGTTTATACTTCCTAAGAACAAAATCACTTTTATGTAATAATTGTAAAGTTGTAAAAATCAGGAAACTAAATATTAATAAATACTCTTATTTACAGCTAGTCTTCAAATTTTTCCAATTGGTTCTTCATAGACTTTTTCTTTTCTGAATCAGGATTCAATGCAAACACATCTATTTAATTGACTTGTCATGTTTCTTTAGTCTCCTTTCATCTGGAACTGTTTCTTATCCTTTCTTTGTCTTTCATCATATCAATGGTTTTGAAGAATACAGAGCAGTTATGTTGTAGAATCTTCCTCAATATGGTGTGTCTAATGCTTTCTAATGATTAGATTTAAGGTGTGCATTTTCAAGCAGAAACACCACAGATGTAATTATGTGTCCTCAGAGCATCACATTAGGAGACACAGAATGTCAATCTGTTTGTCCCGTTTTGGGTAATTTTAACTGATTTCTTGGTTAAAGTGATGACTATCATGTTTCTCCACTTAGTCCCTGCTTTCCCTGTAATTAATCAATAATTTGTGGGGAGACCTGGTAAATAGTATGTTTCTCAGAAGATTTTCCCACATCAGTGATAGGCTCCCATTATTGATTTCTGTTTGATTCTATTATTATGATGATGATTGCACAATGGTGATTTTGCTATTTTATTTATTTATTTTATATTTATTAGCTGTCATTTTGTTTCACCCTCTCCCTAAATGTTTAATTCATTTATGATCAGTATGGGTTTGGGTATTCTTGTTTTATTCAATGGATTATAACATCATTTATGCTGATGCTCATACTGTTTCAGATTTGCCTTCTGGGAGCCACTTCAGTCTGCTTCCTTTGTACTGTTACATGTCCTTTTTTCTTTTTTTTTGAGCATTTTTAATTTTTAGGCATAGCAAAATATTCTAATTTGGCTTGCATTATCTTTACTTACCTCCTCCTCTTGGAATTTGTCATCTTCCCAAAGAACTCTACTTCCTTTTACTGAGGAATGATAACTAGATGCCAAAGATTGTACACAATGGGTTAGATTTATTCTCAATCATCCCAAGACTCCATTTTTAAAGTTTTGTCATTTTAGTCACTAGGTCATGTCAAACTCTTTGCAACCCCATGAACTGTAGCCATGCTCCTCTGCCCATGGGATTTTCTAAACAAGAATACTGAAGTGAGTTGCCGTGTCTTTCTCCAGGGGATCTTCCCAATCCAGGGATCAAACCTGTATCACCTGTGTCTCCTGCATTGCAAGGGGATTCTTTGCCACTAAACCACAAATTAAATTTGTCTTACTCATCACCTTTGGTGTCATGTAACATTTACAAGTGTTCCTTTTAAACATTTTCTGTAATTCAGTATAGATCTTATTTTCCCTTCCTCCTTATGTCCTTTTTTTTTTTAAGTCTGAAGTTATCTGGGGCTAGTGACTTATCTTCTCTCCAACTTTGTTTATCAACAACCCTAGTGTAACCATTCTGTATTTTTCTTTACCTTTAGGTAGACTTTGATCTTCCCTTCTATGGCCCTCCTCCGTTTCCAAGCTAATCTTCTTGATTCCTTTTCTCCTGTCTCCCCAAGGACTCTCTTCTTCTGTTTTTCCTTTTCCTTCTTGTATGTTTCCATTTCTTCTACTACATTATATAATCATTGTCCTAACAATTCCCAGATCTTTTATATTTTAGAAAAATGTCTTATCCAATCCTGTGGAGAAAGTCTTATTTTGCTTTGTTTCACTATCAAAGTGTCCCAGAAGATAATTAGTATTTTCTGTCTCCATTTTCCTAGCACACACATACCTTGGGGTTGAGCAAAGATCTCAGCCCTTCAACTCAATTTGTTCTTTTCGAAGTCATCCATGATCATAAAATCATCCATTTTGCCTTCCACAGGAATGAAAACTTTTTAGGGAAAGAATGTAGGAGAAAAATGAGAATTGGTGTTAAAAATAAGATGTTAATAAACAGTGTTTGAGATAAGAATAGCAATAGGTGTCAGAAAGCATGGGTTTTGCTATTTGCCCATGTGACAGCAAATGCATAATACATATAACTTATTTTTCTGCAAAATGGAAAGAATGGATTCTTTCCTCATAGGAAAGTGCTAAAGACCAACTTTGTAAATTATAAAATATGAGACAAACATTACTATTTATTAATAGATAATACAAATATATATCATACCACCAGCAAAGGTCAGTGTTAGTTATTAGAAGATTAAAGATCAGTCCACAGCTTTCTCTGCTTTCCTTCCTCTGCCCTTTTTCCTTCTTAGACATGATATAATGTCACTGGTCCTGTCTTGTTGTGAGTGAATTTTCAGGCACCCTCTTCCATTCAGACCTCTTTTCTGAGTCTGCACTCTACATTTCTCATGCCTGCTGGACAAATTCTCCTGCAAAGTTTTGACAGGTTAGAGTTGATTCTGACTCAACCAACATTAACCTGTCTTTCTTTCTCCATAAATTCTGTTACATGTTTTATAAAATTCCAGTTTCCCCACACATTGTAGTCAAGTCTTCCACAAGTGACGATGCCTACAAGGTCTCTGAGAAACAGGAAGTTGGATTTTCCTAGGTCACAACACTACCTTTTGAATTCCATCCAGATGTGTATATTTCTTAGGAAAATCATCACTCTTTACTTGATATAATTATTAAATATGAGCAAAATGTATCCTTATTAGATTGTTATTCTGCTTCTTCAGTTTGCCTCAGGCCACACTGTCAAGTTTCTTGGCACTGGAGTGTTTTCAGTACTAGGAATCTGGGATGGACTACTTGCCTTTTCTTCAGTTTTAACACCTTAAATGTCTTCAGTACCATTTTAGTCATAATAATAAGATCATTTCCACAGAGAATGTCATGAGGCCTAATTAGTACCTGTAAAGAACTCTGTGATCTTACAAGGAAAAGAGAGCAAACCCTATTCAACCCAAGAACAAAAAACGGATGAAGAGACTGCTCAATTTAGTTAGAGCCACAGTCATCCAAAACACTGGAAGAAACGTGACTCCTGATAGGGATGCTTTCCAAGGGTGGGATTTTATACTATCAATATGCCCCATTGGAAGAGTTACTTTTTCATTTTAGCAATTTGTGAGCAGTCCACTGCTACAGAAAGGATGACTTCATAAGAACTGGGTTCTAATTCAAGCCAATTTGCCATCAACTAGCAGTGCAAAAATTAGTCAATTCATAGATTTGAAGGTCTTTCACTCATCTATAGGTTGAGTGGTTTGAATCAAATGACATCTGAAGTTTATTTCAACTCCAGCATATTCATGACTGAAATTCTTGGTTTTAAGTTAGACAAATTCAATTCAAGCAACCTCTGTTGAGTAGGTTCTATGTGGCAGGCATTGTGGTAGTTTCTAGGCAAGTTCTGCCTCTTTGCACAACTTCAAAGACGCCATCTTTATAGAAGACAGTGTTAATCACTATCCTCTAGTAGTGTGGATTTTTATGGCCCTGGAGACTCAATTAATGAAGCCCAGTCGTTGATCAGGGAATAAAGAGATGAACTCAGTTGCCTTGGTGGGGAGTCAACTAAATCTTCTCTAATGAGTTGATGTCTGCCCTGGATTTTGAAAGAGGAATAAAAGTTTGCTGGTAGGAAAGTGGATTAGGGAGGAGTCTGGGAAAGCATCTTGGTGAGAAAGAAAAGAATGTGCAAAAGCTTGAAACATAAGTGAAGATTTGCCAGAAAGGAAAGTTCAAGGGAGCATGGAGGTGATCATTCAATACACTCTGATATGATGTTGTGTCTCACTATATAAACATGATTTTTTTCATCTTCTCAAGCTTATTTGTGGTCAAGATTTGTTCAAATCTCTATATCATAAGATCCAAAGATGATTGAAGCTATATCGAGTCAAATACAAACAATGCCAGTTAAGCCGGCTTTGCGTTTTCTGACCTGTTTAAACAAGACTAAAGAATGCAGGATTCCCATGCAGGGGTATTACCTCAGGACTGTGAGTTAGCTTTATAGGGGAATTCACAGCATCTATGCCTGGCTTCTTCCAGAACTTGTCACAAGAAGTGCAAATAAGGAGACCGGAGGAGCCAGCCAAGTTCTCTCTAAAATTATCCCTGTCATCAGAAACAATTAATACTATGTACAGCACAGTATTGTTCTAGGAATAGGAGCCAAAGGAGTTTAGGGAGATGTGCAGATCATGTAATTTTGTGACTGGAGTTTATGGTTGGCAATGGTCGGTGTGTTAAAACTTAATTGGTGGGAGGATTTGAGGGGGTCCAAATAAAACTCTTTAAGGGGTTCAAACAACATTGCTAGAGGAAAGAAATGCTTTATCATATTCTTGGGAAATCTGTATCTTTTATTTCTCTTTGGAGCTAATCAAGTTGACCTGATTCAATGGAACCCTACAGTGTGTGTATATGTGTGTGTGTGTGTGTGTGTGTGTGTGTGTATACACATATGTGTGCATGTTAACTTGTGAATGTGTGTGAATTCGTTTTTACTTCACAACATTCTGTGGGGACTAAGTAAAGATCAAACCCTCACACCCAGACAAACTCCCTGGGTTGAAATAATAGAACCTCAAATGAATTTACTTACACTCGTCTGCTCTTGTAAGTACCAAGTTCAATCACACCTGACATTCTTTACTCACTTTAACAAAAACCAAGTCACACGACTAGCAGAGATAATGTAATAATGTAAGCAGAGAAAGAGAAAGAAGAAACATTTAAAAAGAAAATGTAATAATCTGATAAAAGAAACTACAATTTCTTTTTTCAACTCAGATTATTTCTATGTGTCTTGTCAAGCACTTTCTTTGTGTTACTGGGTAAGGAGGGAGTTCCAATTTCTCCATCACTAGTCTTCAGTCTAAATGAGACATTATGAATGGCTTCTCAAAGTTTCAGCATGTTCTATATAAAGCAGGGGATAAACATGCACCAATCTGACTTTTGTTGTGGAAAAGTATCAGCTGCAGTTTTGGTTTTATTTTTACATTTGAGGAAAGAAGAGTTTTGGAAAGACATCTAATTCATTAATAAATCTATCCTGTGGATCCTAGTTGACATTCAGTCCAATAAAAGCTAAAAGTGCTGTCTCAAGCTCATGAAGAAAGAGCAAGGAAATCAGTATTTGTATAGTAGCTTTTGGTAGTCATTAAAATTTGAAGATTCTACAAGGCAACCTAATTTTGTGGTCTATGCAACTCTGGGAACTAAGTGAGAATTTCATAAATAATCAGAAAATAGAAAACTCATATGCAGATAAGAAAATGTTTTCCTAGCAGAATAAAGATTTTCAGCATCATATATGCCTGTACAGTTATCCCAGTCCTTAAAGATAAAATTCTGGGTAAAGCAAAACAAAATTACAGAGGTCACGTATATATCTAGGACACAGAGATTAAAGGCAATCTTTGTTTTCTGAGGAAAAGTACAAGCCAACATCGCCTTCCCACCACTCCTCAGATAAACTATTTTATGCTAGATTCCCTAATGGTCAAAAGAAGACATGTAAATCGACTCAAAGGCAAACTGAACCTGAGCTTTGACAGCAGGATTTGCAGGGAGGAAAGAGTGCCACCTACTGAATCGCCACCTTTTAGATGTTTCTGTCAGCACTTTGATTTGCCTTGGAGTTCTACCAACCAGGGAGTGTGACCTTGCTTAGAAATGAAATCTGACCTCATTACAATGCAAGCTTAGCTTTCCGCAGGCACATTACAAAATCAGCCAGAACCCCTTATCTGCAGATTTCCCCCCAAATAGTGCAGCACTAAGTGAGAGCCACAAGAAAGACAAGCAGAGGGGCTATGTAGACCCAAAACAGCAAGAACAGCTGCAAAAGAGGATCAGGCATCTGTGTAATGATATGTTTAGTCACTAAACACAACTATTTTATCTTAAGATAGACTCAAAACCCACTACACATGTTTATGTAAAGTCTTCTTATTCTCAGTCTGAGGAAAGTGCCTGACTAAATGTTTTTGTTGCATTGAACTTAATTGTTGACATCTGGAATTGGTTAATGTTAATATTAACCAAAGCATTTGACTAAATAAAATGGTATGGGAGAAAGGTCTATTCTGAAAATGTGTTGTGTGATGTTAATATAGGTAACTATACAGTTTAATGAAAACTTTCTAAGTATATATAAAAAATATATATAATGACTGGCCAATATTGATTTCTTAACTCAGTTTAATATTAAATATTATATCCTATTTTCTGAGTCATTATGCAAGAGATTTTACCCATGTAAAATTTTCATATTACAAATCCATATTTGTTGTATGTATATATACACATATATATTTATATATACATATATATATATATTGCAGACATACATATTTCCTTGAGAAGGAAATGGCAACCACTCCAGTATTCTTGCCTGGAAAATCCCATGGACTGAGGAGACTGGTAGGCTACAGTCCATGAGGTTGCAAGGAGTCAGACACGACTGATCGACTTCACTGTATATATATATATACATGAGCTTGAGTAAACTCTGGGAGTTGGTGATGGACAGGGATGCCTGGCATGCTGCAGCCCATGGGACAGCAAAGAGTCAAACACTACTGAGTGACTGAACTGAGTTGAAGTGATCACCACTACATATCTAATAGAATGGCTAAAATCCAAAACACTGACAATACCAAGCGCTACCAAAGATAAATAGCAATAGTAACTCTCATCCATTGCTGGTGGGAATGCAAAATGTTAAGCCAATTTGAAAAACAATGTAGAGTTTTTTGGTTTTGTTTTGTTTTTAATCAAAGCAGTATTTCCTCTACAATGCAGTAAATGTGTTTCTAGGTATTTAGTCCTGACTGAACTGAGTTGAAGTGATCACCACTACATATCTAATAGAATGGCTAAAATCCAAAACACTGACAATACCAAGCGCTACCAAAGATAAATAGCAATAGTAACTCTCATCCATTGCTGGTGGGAATGCAAAATGTTAAGCCAATTTGAAAAACAATGTAGAGTTTTTTGGTTTTGTTTTGTTTTTAATCAAAGCAGTATTTCCTCTACAATGCAGTAAATGTGTTTCTAGGTATTTAGTCCATGCATTTGAAGTTGTATGTCCACATACATACCAGGTTTCTAATTTTTAATATCAGCTTTATTGATAATCACCAGGATTTAGAAGCAAGCAAGCAGTCTCAATAAATCAGTAAAAAAAGCATACAAACAAACAAACACCTGTATCAGATCAGCAGCAGTCAATTTAGCAAAGGTTTACTTATACATTTGAAATATTCACAATAAAGTTTTAATTATTTCATATCAGTCTTTTATCTACCCTCCCCAAAATAAATTTCTAACAAAAATCAACACATAGCTTTATTGCCTTCTTATTCTGATAGGAGATAAAACAACTAGAGCTTATCTGTCTTGAGAATTAGCCAGAAGCAAGAAAGGACCTTGCTAATAGTCTTGTTCAAGTTCTATTAGGAAAATCCTAGGAATGTGTGTTTATTATAACAATAGCTTAGGTGGAAGAAAACAAGAGATTTCTGAGTTATCCTGTTTTACACGGTTTTTAAAAAAAGAAAAAAAAAACCTCCTTTGTATATATGAAGCTCTTGCATCGCAATGAGATTGTTCAGTTCAATTCCCATCGTCTACAAGCTCCAGTGCAGAAAAGGAAGCACTTTCCAAGCTCCATTTCTCCCTCTGTTCTCCAGAGAGTGTTTTATAAGTTACAGCTTCCGCACACTGCATGGCTCCCTAGTGGCATGCTACAGCTAATAACGTTCCCTCAAAGTGCATAATGACTCCCAAGATGCAACTTAAATAGTGGGGAATTAGCATGAATGATGGAGAGTGCAAATACCCCAGTGTTCCTTTGGGAGGGGAGGGGGACCCTCTAATGGTACCAGATGTAGTACAAATGGCATCAATTTAGACTTGTTGCCCAGAGCTGCCCAACACAGACATAGATCCTGGAAACAGACATGAAATACATCCAAGGGATTTTTATATAGATATTCTTTGTACCAGCAAGCTCCTCTGTCCCTGAGGATTCTCCAGGCAAGAATACTGGAGTAGATTGCCATGCCCTCCTCCAGGGGATCTTCCCAACTCAGGAATCAAACCCAAGTCTCCCATATGGCAGGTAGATTCTTTACCATCTGAGCCACAAGGGAAGCCCTCTTTGTACCTAATTTATAGATATCATTGTTCTGGCAACGCCTTCAATATACTTTGAAGTCTCGTCAGTTTGTCAGTCATTTCACTCAGTTGTATCTGACTCTTTGCAACCCCATGAATAGCAGCACGCCAGGCCTCCCTGTCCATCACCATCTCGCGGAGTTCACTCAGACTCATGTCCATTGAGTTGGTGATGCCATCCAACCATTTCATCCTCTATTGTCCCCTTCTCCTCCTGCCCCCAATTCCTCTCAGCATCAAAGGCTTTTCCAATGAGTCAACTCTTCAGCTTTAGCATCATTCCTTCCAAAGAAATCCCAGGGCTGATCTCCTTTAGAATGGACTGGTTGGATCTCCTTGCAGTCCAAGGGACTCTCAAGAGTTTCTCCAACATCACAGTTCAAAAGCAACAATTCTTTAGCACTCAGCTTTCTTCATAGTCCAACTCTGACGTCTATACATGACCACTGGAAAAAACATAGCCTTGACTAATTGGACCTTTATTGGCAAAGTAATGTCTCTGTTTTTCAATATGCTATCTATGTCGGTCATAACTTTTCTTCCAAGGAGTAAACATCTTTTAATTTCACGGCTCCAATCACCATCTGCAGTGATTTTGGAGCCAAAAAAAATCTGACACTGTTTTCACTGTTTCCCCATCTATTTCCCATGACGTGATGGGACCAGATGCCATGATCTTCCTTTTTTGAATGTTGAGCTTTACACCAACTTTTTCACTTTCCTCTGTCACTTTCAACAAGAGGCTTTTTAGTTCCTCTTTACTTTCTGCCATAAGGATGGTGTCTGCATATCTGAGGTTATTGATATTTCTCATGGCAATCTTGATTCCAGCTTGTGTTTCTTCCAGTCCAGCATTTCTCATGATATACTCTGTATAGAAGTTAAATAAGCAAAGTGACAATATACAGTCTTGACACACTCCTTATCCTATTTGGAACCATGTTGTTCCATGTCCAGTTCTAACTGTTGCTTCCTGACCTGCATATAGATTTCTCAAGAGGCAGGTCAGGTGGTCTGGTATTCCCATCTCTTTCAGAATATACCACAGTTTATTGTGATCCACACAGTCAAAGGCTTTGGCATAGTCAGTAAAGCAGAAATAGATGGTTTTTTTGGAACTCTTGTTTTCTCGACAATCCAGCAGATGTTGACAATTTGATCTCTGGTTCCTCTGCCTTTTCTAACACCAGCTTGAACATCTGGAAGTTCATGGTTCAAGTTTTGCTGAAGCCTGGCTTAGAGAATTATGAGTACTACTTTACTAGTGTGTGAGATGAGTGCAATTTTGTGGTAGATTGAGCATTCTTTTGCATTGCCTGTGGCATTGGAATAAAAACTGACCTTTTCCAGTCCTGTGGCCACTTCTGAGTTTTCCAACACAATAGTAGTAACTAAATTTTCCCTGTGGTTTACAGGCTTTTAAAAATAGACTTTTTAATAGTTATGTTACCAGAAATATTCCTGTTTTTAAACCTCTATCTAATTTCACTGGATACTAGTACCAAAAATTAATAAAAAATAATGATA
>SJYC01147032.1:0-11202 GCA_006408675.1 Madoqua kirkii | reverse complement strand
CTGGATACTAGTACCAAAAATTAAAAAAAAATAATGATAATAAAAGATATCTTTCTTTTATTTCTGTATCTAGCCAAAATGTTTTTAGAGTTCTCCCATTAAGCGAAAAGATGTCTGTGGAACAAAAGAAATAGTTTAAATATTACCAAACTACTTATATATTCTCAGTTTTTAAATGAATCTCTCATTAAAAAATATGACTGTCACCAAAAATCTGGTACTTTTTACCTAGAAAGCTCAGGACAGACACTCAACTAACCAACACTAACTGTGGGACCTTATTCAGACTTTCCTAAATGTGATTTGTAGCCTTTGACTCAACACTACAGGATGCTGAATTATTTATACATTTTTAAATGTTATGTACAATTTTACTTTATATACAAATTCCTGTTCCAATGGTACCATTTGTAGAAAAGAAGCCCATATCTTCTTGGAAGGTTCACATATCTGTGGTGCTCCTTTGAGAGGGGTGTAAATCCTACAGTCAGTCAGTGCACTGTGTGATATTTAAGTGCTATACAAAACTATAAAAAAAATAAGTTTTCCTTTCCTCTTTCCTGAACTTAATATGTATTTTTTGAGTAGCACTGTATTTGTTTAGAATTCTAAATTGAGTGGCATATTGAGAATATTTAAAATTCATGAGTATTCTATTTACAACAAATGCAAGAATAGTGTTTTTCTATTTCAAGAAAATTCCTCTGCCAGATTGCAGAAGAAAAAAGATTGTTTATGAAATTCAACATTGAATATCTTGGTATTACTTTGGGGAATCATCATCTATTTTATCCCAAATTTCAGCAATTTATAGAGATGACAAAGAAGATAAGGGAAAGTTTTAGATTTGTTTAATAGCTGCATTATAACTATGCAATATTTGCATAATAGCTACATGGTACCTCTACTGTGTGGGAACATGAGGATTTTATACCATCTGTCCTCAGGTAAGACTATTAAAATCATATATAGTCAATAGTTTTTTTTTTTTCTTAAAATGCTTATGGAATCAAGTTTTACTAGTTCTTTAGGAAATTAGTAGTCATAAATACCAATTATTCACAGTCGTGACACTTAACCATTAAAAAAAATCGAAAATATATCCTACCTTTACAGAATAAACATTGTCTCCTAATTCACCTTCAGTGGATATCAGCTCTCTCCTATAACCCCATATTATTTTATTTCCCATGCCCCTCTCCTTCCTTGTTTTGAACAGAACCCTGTCTTTTCTCAGGTAGGCTTTTCTTACTAACTTCCATTGGATAATTTAGAAATGCTCAATGAATGCTTCATGTTTGCCAAGAACTCTTCAACTATTGGAAATGTAATGGTAACTCTGAAAGACAAGGTCCTTCATCTCCCATTGAGTATGTTTGGGGTAAATGAGGGACTGAATGAACGACTGTTACTAATATTACTGCTCTGTTGAAGTTAGGAATGATTCCTTTTTTATATTTGTATCCTCTTTGTCTATAATTTTTTGTGGTGTTGAATAAACATTAATTTGATTAAAGAAGGTATGATAGAATAGTATCCAAATAGAAAGATTTAGGAGGAGGACCAGTGTATAAATTTAATATCAGGTTTATTCTGAAAATTAAATGGAAGAAAAAAATAGCTGTAGTGGTGTTCATGAAAGCAATGGAGAGGGAGAGAGAAGAAGAGCTTAAGAGCCCATCTTTGGGTGGTCATACAGTTGAGGAGAATGGGAAAGTGGAGATAAAAGGAAAGGAGCAGAAGACAATGGGAAACAGAAAATTGTTCAGTAAGGTAGAGTAAGGCAAATTATGTAACATCATTGATGCTAAATGAACAGTGAGATGCTAAAGCAGATCCAGAAGCTAGAAGATGGCAAGCATGCCTTCAGACCTCACATGATGTCATGGGTTACTCTAAAAGCCTTTTTTTTTTTTTTTTTGATAGTTTCATGTATATGAGATTTATTTTCCCAACAAGTTGTAAGTCCCTGTCACAAGGGCAGAAACCTGATTTTAATTTTACTTGAATTATTAGCAACCCCTGACCTAGACACATCACAGAATAGATTTTCTTGAAAACACGTTGACTCATCTCCACCATTAGTCACATCATTTCATTGACTTCTGCATTCCTTGATGTTTCTTATTTTATGAATTTATATTTTTATTGTTGTTGTTTTTGGAATAACTTTATGTGCTAAATTAAATGTTTCTGTCCTTTGTTTTCTTTCTTTTTATACCTTTGAATTCTCAGTGCTTATAAAGATTAGTAGTTGGAGTGAGTCCCTTCTATTAACTAAGTTTGGATCTATAAAACAAAATACATAAGAACAAAGGATAAGGAGCTAATAAATTTAGTTGGGGTATCCACCATAGACAGAATAGATTAAAATACATTTTTCAACACTTTTAAGCTTTTTGTGATATTTATATTGATATTTGATAGTAACACATCAAACTTTGAACACCAAAGTAGTGTATGTTGATGACCTTGGTTTTAAATATCAGCTTATATTTGCCAGGAGACATCTGGTGGGATATACCTCCTCTATGGCCGTGCAAGTTAGGCTTATCTGCATTTCTTCACTCCCACACATACAGTCATCCTAGCATTTATGAACAAGTCATGCTTCTGATTATATAACTCTTACCTGATATTTCTTAACTACAGTATTTGAACTATTTTCTTATCCTTGAGTAGCTTGTTCTTGGTTCCTCAATTCATCTACCAATACCAATTTCTTTGTTACCTCTGCTTGTATCCCTGTCTTGGTACTTTGTGCAGCATCTCTGAGAGCTCTAGAACTAAGACCCAAAACAGTGTGGGCAATGATATAAGTTCTGTCTGATTCTCGCCTTCCTATCTTCCACATAAAGCAAGAGCCTCAAAATGCTGAAGGAACAAAATTGGTCACCTTAACAGCATTTGAGAAGGCTTGTCCTGGGCAAGATGCAGGAAACTCCTGGTTTCAGACCATTGGAGATCCTCTACCAATTGGTGAAGGGCAGGATCACTGAGAAGATGTCATTCTAAAGCTTCAGCAATATAACATCTGATTAAGACTGAACAGGGCAATAAGGCAGGTAAGAAAGATAAAATGTGATCTCTAAGTTGAAAGTGCAACACTCATTGAAGAAAACTCAGTAGGTTCCCATAGTAAAGAGTATGTAGTGCCAGAGGATTCTGATGCCTATAATTTGCTGACGCTAATGAAAGTAACAACAGAATCCAAACCCAGCACAACACCTGATTTGATGGTCTTAATGTTATCCCAAGACTTCCCTGGTTGCTCAGGTGGTAAACAATCTGCCTGCAATGTAGGAGACTCAGGTTTGATCCTGGGTTGGGAATATCCCTTGGAAAAGGGAATGGATACCCACTACATTATTCTTGCTTGGAGAATTCCATGGACAGATGAGCTTGGTAGGTTACAGTCTGTGGGGTTGCAACAAGTTGGACGCTACTGAGCAACTAACACAACACAAAAACAATGTTATCCCACAATAAAATCTTAGCTGAAAAGAATTGTTCCCATCTTCTGGTATGAATATAATCTATCTCAACCTCTAGTGCCTCAAACAAAGTGACTGGCTTTCAACAAAAAGAGACAACTCAGTTCCCTAAACCAAACTGAGATATGGCCCAGATGATGGAACATCTGTCAGGAAATTTAAGATAATTAGTATTAATATGTTAAAGGTTCTATTACAAAAGGTAGACATCATGCATCAACAAATTGTGAATTCCAGTGGAGATGGAAGGAGGAGAGAGACAGAGAATGGGTCAGAATAAAAATTTCAACAGATGATGGCTGAGAATTTCAAAATTTAATGAAATAAAACATATCAAAGATTCAAGAAGCTAGGGTTAGGCAAACAGAACTAAAAAAAGAAAAGTATATAAATGTCAAATAAGTGAACAAATAGGACAAAAATCATCAAGATATATCAGATTCAAGTTGCTGAAAATTACATGTAAAGAGAAAAATTTGAAAGCAGCCACCAAATAAAAGGCATAATATGAAAAGAAGAAAAAAGAGCATCAGTTTTCTCTGGAGAACACTGTAAGCTGAAGATAATGAAACTGTACTTTTTAAGTACTGAAAGAAAAAGTCTGTGAACCCAGAATTCTACATCTAGTGAAAATACCTTTCAAAAAAATGAAAAAGTTTTTTTTCAGATAAAAATTGTCAGAAGTCTTCGACAGTACATTTGTACTGTAAGTAATATTAAAGCAATTTTTAAACAAAAGGAATTGTATCAGACTGAAATGTGGAACTACACATACTTACAGGAGAACATAAAGGAAGAATACTAGAAATTTGTTGGTTTGCAAATTTGGGAACTTGTCAAATAAAATCTGAAACTGGCCCCCATACATTCAGGCAAGGAGAAACTGCAGAAAGAGACAGACCACTACACTTTGGGAGGTGGCAGATTTAATGAGCAAGGGAATTTACTTTACAGGCTTGCCTTGTGTAACTGCAAGACAGTAGATCTCTGCATTTACCTACCAGAATCTTGAGTTTATATGGAGGCTATAACTGAGTTCAGTCACCTCCACCATCCAGATGGTCTCAATAATACATTGCTCTCTCAAGGGTGCATCTTTAAAAACAGCTCGAGCCATGGGAACACTTGACAGAAGGACATTCCAAGGAAAATGTGAAAGTGAGAAACCCCTTCTGGTCCAGCTTAAGTCAACAGAGGACCTTCTCCAACAAAGTAATGTAAATTAAGATAAATATAAAATTTAATTCTTCTTTATTTTCAATGACTAAAAATTATAACTTCAGGTCAAAAAGTAATAGAAATGTATTGTGTATTTAAGGCACATGCAAAGGTAAAATGCACTACAATAATAGCACAAAAAGACAGAGGGATTGGTAGTAGACTTCTATGAGATCCTCACATTACACATAAACTTCTTTAGTATTATTTTAATGGCATCATTGTTCAGTCACTCAGTCATGTCTGACTCTTTGCAAACCCATGGACTGTGAAAAGCCAGGCTTCCCTGTCCTTCACCATCTGCCAGGTCTTGCTCAAACTCATGAGCAACTTTGGAATGCCATCCACACAATTCATCTTCTGGCATTCCATTCTCCTCCTGCCTTAAATCTTTCCAAGCGTCAGAGTCTTTTCAACTCATAGAATTGGCTCTTTGCATCAGGGCCCAAAGTATTGGAGCTTCAACTTCAGCTTCAGTCCTTCCAATGAATATTCAGGATTGATTTCCTTTATGTTTGACTGGTTTGATCTCCTTGCAGTCCAAAGGATTCTCCAGAGACTTCTCTAACACTACAGTTGAAAAGCATCAGTTTTTTGATGCTCAGTCTTCATTTTATAGTCCAACTTTCACTTCATACATGACTACTGGAAAAATCATAGCTTTGACTATATGGACCTTTACTGGCAAAGTAATGTTTTAAATAACATTTTAAGGAGGACTATGATTAATTAAGCATGCATAGATTAAGTCCTGGAGAAACAACAAGCACACAACAGTTAGAGAAAATGAGTTGTGTCTTACACTGATCTCTCCCTGCTGCTTGCACTGAGAGTAACCTTCATTCAAAAGGGAAGTGTCCAGGGATTCCCCTGGTGGTCCAGTGGTTAAGAAATCACCTTGCAATGCAGGGGATGCAGGTTTGATGCCTGGTCAGAGAACTAAGATCTCACATGTCTCAGAGCAACTAAGCCCATGGGCCACAACTAGAGAGCCCATGTGTGACAACTACTGAAGCCTGCATGCTCTGGAGCCAGAGGGCCACAGTGAAAGATTCTATATGACACAATGAAGATCCTGCGTGCTGCAATTAAGATCTGACACAGACATATATATGTAGTGTCCATAAACATTATGACTAACTATATATAGTTGCATGTGTATATATATATTATGATTTCATAGTTCCAAAACAGCATAGAGAGAGGCTCTCCCCCCTGTTGCCTAGATGCATCATGGATGCTTAGCATGTACTAAAATATCTTCAGTGCTTCATGACGTGTGGAACTTCTGAAGTATTAGTTTTCAGGGTTTATCTGATGGCTTAGATGGAGAAGGCGGAAGTTTTTTATATATATATAAAATGTCCGTAAGCCCTATGGATAACTTTAAACAAACTGAAAATTTACCTGTAGTCCAACAGACAAGATCAAACAGGGTTTGACACTGATGTTAAATTTAAGCACATAAGTAGACAGAAAACTTCCGCCTTCTCCATCTAAGCCATCAGATAAACCCTGAAAACTAACACTTCAGAAGTTCCACATGTCATGAAGCACTGAAGATATTTTAGTACACGCTAAGCATCCATGATGCACTTTCTAGGCAACAGGTGAGAGAGCCTCTCTCTATGCTGTTTTGGAACTATGAAATCATAATTTAACAGACTTGCTTCCCTGCTTTCCTTAAAAGGGCATCCTACCATATTAAGATGCAAATGGTAACAGCTACTAAAGCTATTCTCAGGTTTTGCTGCTTGAAGTCATTTTTAGTTCTGTGTAAGTTTGTTGCAAATAACAGCTCACAAAAGGACATAAATAATACCTACATCAAGGCCAAGTCCATTACTTCAGGGACACAGGCATGAATAAGTAACTCCAAATAGATCATGGTTTAATACATTTGTATATAGGAAAACTAACTCAAAAAATCCTTTACCTTGAAAATCAGTTCTTCCTTTCAATACCTGGCTCATGTGGAAACAATGGAGTTTATAGTGCAATAGCACCAAACTGTCAGTTTTAGCACAGTCATTAAATGAGAGGCATATTTCCCATCCAGATGATATCTATGCCAGAGGCTAAAGTTTTATGTTTACATTGTAAACCACCAAGATGAGGGCTGCCCCGATGGCTCAGACATGAAAGAATCTACCTGCAATGTGGGAGACCTAGGTTCAATCCCTGGATAAGGAAAATTCCCTGGAGAAGAGAATGGCAACCCACTCCAGTATTCTTGTCTGGAGAATTCCATGAACTGGCAAGCTATAGTCTGTGTGGTCACAAAGTTGTGACTGAATGACTCATACTTTACTTTCACCAAGATGAATCTTTACAAAGAGCCTGTCATGCTAAGAAACTGTTTTCTTCTAACACTGATCCTTCTACTCCAACACACCCTGCCCTCCTGAATTCCCCTGCACACACTCTGAATTCTAGTGAATTCACAAAATGGATAAAATATTAACACTGAAGCTTTGCGATTTTTCTGATTTAGAGAGCCCACCTGGGAGCCCTAGATGAGGCAGCAGGAAATTCATGTTCATCTCTCCCCTCCATCCATGTGAAACAATTTCTAGGAGTATGAGGAGTTTTGTTGAGGGACAGGCTCATGAAAAAACTGTGCAGTGGGGAAAACATGCCCCCCTCCAATGTTAAGCTCAAGGATTTGCATGTTCAGGACAATCCTATATGATGCTTTTACTGTTGATATGTAGAGACTCAGATTTACGTTCAAGTCTGTTTTCTGCTTGACGACATAGGGTGAGATGGTTAAATGGTATCAATGACTCAATGGACACGAGTTTGAGCAGGAGTTGGTGATGGACAGGGAAGCCTGGTGTGCTGCAGCCCATGGGATCTCAAAGATTCGAACATTACTGAGTGACTCAACTAAACTACTTTCTGCTATCTAACAGTTGGGTGACTTGGGATAGGTCACACATGCTCTGTAGGCTTTAGCTTCCTACCCTGTGAAAAGAGATCATGTTACCTCATGGCCATAATGATATTTAGATAAGACAACAAGAATTGTCCTTCACAGAACCTAATATGTAATCTGTAATTAACACTGATCAGTAAATTCTACCATCTTCCCTTTGGCTTCCAAAGCTTCACTAATTTAATATTCTATCTTTGCCTAATGTAAACTACGTCCAATCCATTTTTTGGGTAAAGAAAGTGTGCAACTAAGATATTTCAAATTAAGCAATTAATGCTTCTGACAGCAGTTCTCTCTATATGTGTGTGTGTGTTTGCTATGACCAGTGCATTTTCTTGGAAAAATTCTATTAGCTTTTGTCCTACTTCATTCTGTACTGCAAGACCAAATTTGCCTGTTACTCCAGGTATTTCTTGAAATCCTACTTTTGCATTACAGTCTCCTATAATGAAAAGGACATCTTTTGGGGGTGTTAGTGTTAGAAAGTCTTGTAGGTCTTCACAGAACTGTTCAACTTCAGCTTCTTTAGCATTACTGGTTGGGGCATAGACTTGGATTACCATGATAGTGAATGGTTTGCCTTGGAAATGAATAGAGATCATCCTGTTGTTTTTGAGATTGCATCCAAGTACTGGATTTTGGACTCTTTCATTGACTATGATGGCTATTCCATTTCTTCTAAGGAATTCCTGACCACAGTAGTAGATATAATGGTCATCTGAGTTAAATTCACCCATTCCCGTCCATTTTAGTTCACTGATTCCTAAAATGTTGACGTTCACTCTTGCCATCTCCTTGGATATGGAAGTTTGACCTCTTCCAATTTGCCTTGATTCATGGACCTAACATTCCAGGTTCTTATGCAATATTGCTCTTTACAGCATTGGACCTAGCTTCTACCACCAGTCCCATTCACAACTGGGTGTTGTTTTTGCTTTGGCTCTGTCTCTTCATTCTTTCTGGAGTTATTTCTCCACTGATCTTCAGTAGCATATTGGGCACTACCGACCACCTGGGGAGTTCATCTTTCAGTGTCCTATCTTTTTCCTTTTCATATTATTCAGAGTATTCAAGGCAAGAATACTGAAGTGGTTTGCCATCACCTTTTCCAGTGGACAACACTTTATCAGAATTCTTCACCATGATCCATTCATATTGGATGGTCCTATATGGCATGGCTCATAGTTTCATTGAGTCAGACAAGGCTATGGTCCATGTGATTAGATTGATTAATTTTCTGTGACTGTAGTTTTCAGTCTGTCTGCCCTCCGAGAGAGAAGGATAAGAGAGTTATGGAAGCTTCCTGATGGATGAGTGACTGAGGGTGAAACTAAAAAGATTCATAAACTTCCCCGGTGGCTCAGATGGTTAAAAATCTGCCTGCAATGCAGGAGACCCTGGTTCAACCCCTGGGTTGTTAAGATCTCCTGAGGAAGGGAATGCCTACCCCTCCGGTATTTTTGCTTGGTGAAGCCTGGCAGGTTACAGTCCATGAGGTCACAGAGAGTTGGACATGACTGAGGAACTAACACTTTTACTTCACTTTTTTTTTTTTTTAAGCAACTTACAGAATCTGTGTTCCAAATGTGGTAATTCTTCAACTCCTGTTTTTAACCTTAAAGCCTTTTCTGAGCTACCAACCATAACCTGCTTCTTTCCCTGACTTAAGTACTTGAACTTGACTTTAGTCCTTAACTTCTGTCTCCTGAACTTTCATAAAAAAAGCTATTTCCTATCTATAACACTCAGTTTTTAACTTCTATGAATATATATGTAACTTCTACACTTCTTACTTAATACTTTAAACCTCTCCTAGTGATTCAAGGAAGCGAAAGCCTAAATTAAAATACTGTTCTAAATATTTTTATTGTGATTTTGGTGCAGTCTACTCTGATTCTCTGTTTCTGTATCCATAATAGTATGTGTTTCAAAGATTTTGTTATAAAGATCAAATAAAGATTAATGTATCTAAATGTTTGAAGAATAGTTTCTGGTACATTGTAGGCACAGATCAAATTTATTTTCCTATTTCAATTGCTATCTATGCATCTGACACTGTCTATGCACGTTTTAAGTCATTTTTATTATTGCGTTCTTAATTTCCTGTTTCCCTCACATTCTCCTCTCTTTACCATCATAAAAAAACCTTATTTGGGGGGATGATCTGAGCAATATTTATCACACAATTAAAATTTATAAATATCTTTTAATCAGAACTGAAATAATTTCTTTGTTAAATCGTTTTAAACCCTCCTCTGCCTTCCATCTCAGCTGAGTCACTGCTATAACCATGTAGGAGGAGAAGTATAAATGGCCTCTCTGTATACTAACCACAAATTTGCTGACATGAGAAGGTAATTTTAAAATAATGAATATTCCCTTCAAGGTACACATGGAAACTATTGTAAATTCTTTGGGGGGATGATCTGAGCAATATTTATCACACAATTAAAATTTATAAATATCTTTTAATCAGAACTGAAATAATTTCTTTGTTAAATCGTTTTAAACCCTCCTCTGCCTTCCATCTCAGCTGAGTCACTGCTATAACCATGTAGGAGGAGAAGTATAAATGGCCTCTCTGTATACTAACCACAAATTTGCTGACATGAGAAGGTAATTTTAAAATAATGAATATTCCCTTCAAGGTACACATGGAAACTATTGTAAATTCTCCCCCTTAAGTTTACTCATCTATCAAATAGAACAGAAGGTTCTCACCTTATCTCCTGGAAATTGCTGCCAAGTGGATATATTGATTTAGCTAGCCATTTAATGGGCTGTGTGTCTATTATATTTTACCACATTGGTAAATGGGGCTTATTTAATCCCATTCTCAGTTTAAAAGGTTTCAGCATTGATAAAATCTGTAAAGACAGATGTGCAATAAATTGTGCTCTTTTAATGGAATCACTACAGAAAATAAAATGCCAAAGAAAGATACTCACCTTCAAGTGTAAATCACCTGAGGATTTCTCTGCTTCAAATATGTTTTGGAAGAAATGCTGTTGTCATGTTGAATTGTTTAACCCTTATAAATACAGCTTCTCTTTTCAAAAATTTATTTTCTTCATGTCAAAGTCATTTTCTGACAAGTAAAAGAAAAAGAATGGAAAATTATACCATCCATTGCATTGATTTATTTAGCAAATTGGGATAATGCAAGCAAGATAAAATTTAATTTTATATCCATGATCCATATCACCTCTATTTGTAGTAAGTAAAGTATGCACCTTATGTTAAATATGAGCCTCAAATTTCTCTCTCCTGTTTGCTTGAAATTTAACAATCACTAGTTTACTGTATATATAGCTCTAATATTAAATGGCTATTTTATATATAATTGTATCACTTATACATTCCTCCCTATATGTCTATTCTGCAAGTCGCTTGTTGTTCAGTTGCTCAGTCATGTCCTACTCTTTGCAGTCACATGGTCTGCAGCATGTCAGGCTTCCCTATCCGTCATCATCTCCCGAAGCTTGCTCAAACTCAAGTCCAGTGAGTCAGTGATGCTATCCCACTCGTATCATACTCTAGTGTTCCCTTCTC
>SJYC01147029.1:0-17668 GCA_006408675.1 Madoqua kirkii | reverse complement strand
AAAAAAATAAAAGCATGTTGTTTTGCCTTAAAATCAGTTTGTGATAAAATTTTTACAATTTTTTAAAGTTTATTTGTTCTGTGTTCACATATTCATACATATAGACCTATTTATTATTGGAAGTAGATACAGAACAGCAAACCTCTGGAGATGAGAGGTAAAAAAAAAATAGATATTTGTCAACTCTGTCAAAGCTGAAATTAAATGCAAATACAGTTTAAATACATTTATGAGCAGAGACTGGTGTTTTATACTAGTTGACCTCCCCAGCATCAGGAAGCCAATTACATGAATCAATGTAGGAAGCTTTCCAAAGGTTTTCCATAGAGGGGGAAAGTTGTGGAGGCAGAGGGAAAAGGGAACAATGCGTCAATAAAGTGCCGCTTTTGAAAATAACTTCCTGGTATAGAGCAGTTTTCCAAAACCCTGTACAAAGAACATTTTCATTTTGTACTCAATGAGGCAACAAAAGAAACTTTACATAAAGTCATGAGTTTTTGTTTGTTTTTGTTTCAATTCACCTCTGATGTAAGTACAGGCATACCTTTCAGTTCCATTCTTAGACCCATAGTCAGCCTCAAGTTGTCAATGAACCCACATCAATGTTCACAAAATCAGGAAAATTTTCTAGGGCAATCTTGATTTTAAATGTTACTTTCTTATTTCTTCATCAAACATTAAAAACCTGGAAACACAGCTAACAGTAATGAAAATTATTTTAAGAAATTAATTCTTGATTTTGTTTGTAACTCATTAACTTATTTTAAAATATACTTCATTTTTATAGACAACTATCCAGTTACCTCAGAGTCTCCAATGTTAAAAATAAAATGTCAGATAAAAAATGAATATTTTCAGTTTTGAGTTTTGAGCCCTGTTTTACTGATTATAACACTGAACTCAAATCTGTAAGTTTCTTTGACTAGTTTTCTGTCTCAGAAATTGTGTCTGAGAAAAACCATGAAAACATCAATATTCAAAAATACCAACAATTTTTAGTTTCCCCAAAGTGGGATGGATGTGCTTGTATCTGTATCTTAAAAGGCTCACATGTCACTTTGAAATGATCATTTTGCAAGCATAATCAGTGCTAGAGCAGAATCATTTGCCAGTGTCTTTTCCCTCTAGCCAATCTCCTTTCCACTTGGAACTTGCCTCAATGGGGGTGGCCATGAACAACAAAAGAAATAAGAAGTGTTGATAGGAACAAAATAGGTGATTAAATAGAGACTATAAATAGAAAAAAATAAATACAGGTGACCCCTGTAACTTAATGATTACATAAGAAAACAGGTTTTTTTAATCACAAAACCAAGCAGGCTTGCTCAGAAACAAAAGCATGCAACAGAAGCATGAGGCATGCCCCCAAACAATAAAACAATGATGGCATGAGACCCATATCCTGCCCAGTGAGCTCGATAAATTAAAACATGCTCTCTGCACACATAAAAAATATTTTCTAGATCTATAGAGACCACAGAAACAAGAAAACTTTCCTGCCCAACGTGGAGGAGGTACTGGTGAAGGAAGCATGATGTCTACTTAAGAAAGATGAAAAAGGTATTCTTCTCCTCTCTGATTTTCCTTTGATTATAAAATTGTAGCCTTGTAAATTCTTGGGGCTTGGTACCCCCTCACCCACCCACTTCTAAACCTCACAAGCATCCTATTCTAATAAATTACTTCTTGCCTGTCACTTTGCCTCTTGCTCAATTATTTTCTGTGCTGAGATACAAAGGATTGCAGTTTATTGGATCCCCCCAAAATGCCACTTAATGGTTTCAGTTGAAAAAAATATAGAATAAAAAAATATAGAGGATGGGGATGGTTAGAACACATTTTTAGTTATGTATTAATAACTGGAGATCAAAATTAAACATTAGTGTTGTAATCTAGGCTCCTCTAGAAGCATGTCATTCATCTAGATTTTTCACTGACTCTATTAAGTGGCACAAATTTTCAAATGACTATAGTTCATACATTAAGAACATATGCTTTTCTTTTGAACAACTTGGGGTTAAAAATGTTTTAAATACGCTATATTCATCTCTATAATATCCTATGTGTGGATATTTAAGTTGAAGTTTAAATTATGATTCTCTCCTAGTTCTCTCCAACAATTCGTTTTACAGAGTTAGTCTTACAGTGTTTCTATAACTCTCACCCCAGCAGCTCCATGCACGAATGGTTTGATGTGTGACCATATGGAGGCAGAGTAGAAAAATAAATTGTGTTCTTTTCCAAGTGTCAGGAGATCTGACTTATCATTTCAATTCAGCTAGCTGCTGCTGTAAGGTCTCAGTAAGGCATTTAATTTTTTTAGGACTACTTACTCATCTCTAAAACAAAGATTGAACCCTCTGCCAATTCACTATTCTTCCTTCATAAAGAAAGAATAGGTGAAAGTAAAGTCACTCAGTCGTGTCTGACTCTTTGCGACCCCGTGGACTGTAGCCTACCAGGCTCCTCCATCCATGGGATTCTCCAGGCAAGAATACTGGAGTGGGTTGCCATTTCCTTCTCCAGGGGATCTTCCCAACCCAGGGATCGAACCCAGGTCTCCTGCATTGGAGGCAGACGCTTTAACATCTGAGCCACCAGGGAAGCCCCAATGAAAGAATAGAAAATGTAATGTCTTAAAAATAATTATTCATGAATAATATTATTTTTATTTACATACATATTATAATGCATAATATATTACCAATTGTCATTGCATCTGGATAGAAAGATGGTTATTTTATCTTTATACTATAGGCTTACAGAGATCGTGTAACCATGTAACTGGGAAGGGTTAATTTTGACTCTGTGCTGGATCTGTTTCTGTGAGTTTAATCCTTGTTTTCTGCTGCATTTGTTATTATAGCATACATAATGGCTTGCCTCAGGGAACCCTGCTCCCTCTGCCTAACTGTTAAACTAACCTGCCTTTGTTCATAAACCTGTCCACCTGTAGATTGCAGGAAGAAAGAAATGAACACATTCTCCCTGCCTGAGGCTTGCCAATCTAGGAGATATTTGCAAAAATTAAATGGTCCAATTACTTTGTTTCCTCACCTCCCTCCATCTTTGATCCATAAAAGAACCTGGCATCCAGGCCTCAACAAGGTGGTTATTTTAAGACTTAGTAGTCTACTATCTTCTTGGTCAACTGGCTCCCTGAATAAAATAATATTCTTTGCCTCAGTATCTCATTTCTGAGATTTATTGGCCTATTGTGTGGTGGTGTCAACTACAAATGGACACTTGTCAAGAGCATTGCCAGTGACTGAACAACAAGGGCATTTGTCATCTGCCTCTATGGAGACTGAAACCAGTGCTCCTGCAGCTGTCAACCTTCAAAATCCCCTAAGGGAGTTTAAGGTGGAGTGAGATGTGCTGTCTCCAGGAACTCTGGTGGGACAGGTCTTTATATAGTTGGATATTTTCAAGAATTGATTTCGTGACTCCAGTTCTTACATCTCATATCTAGAAAAGCACTAAATGCCTTCATGGTGATGTCAGATCCTTGTGACTAGCAGAAAACCTTTTGTAAAATGACTGCTTAATGGTATTGAACTCCCCCTTCACAAAACCTTATATATTGATCTTATATATTGGCCTCTTTGGAGCAGTCCCTCAGAGCTATCTGAGGTGCTGCCTCCCAGGCTGCAGTCCTCATTTTACCCCAAATAAAACTTAACTCGCAACTCTCAAGTTGTGCCTCTTTTTTAGTTGAGAGCGAGCAGAGTGAATTTGGACTCTGTAACAACTGCTGATCTAATATAGAGTTTGTAAAAGTGTGATATTCAGGTTAAAAGTTGTCACCATTGATCATGTAAGTTTGAGAAATGCTAGTAAAAACGAAGTTTTAAATTTTTCTGGAAAGATTTCTCAGAGGCCTAATACCTTCACATTTCCCACGGTTGTGTGAGATGAGGACATACATTTTTTGCAGTATATTCAACTCCAAAGTTCCTGAGGGACTGCTTCTGCAGAGTTCTATTGGAGAAGCTCATCTTATATCGCATAGCAAGCAATTTGCTGAAATTGGCTGAAAAAAATATATATATAAAGCCTGAAATATCTATATCTATCTAGCTATATAAATAGATAGATGGATACATATAATTTTGTCAAACCAAAAAGAGTTGCTTCCACCAAAATGCAGTGAAGTGTACAGAACTATGGCAATTGTGTTATACAAAGTTTTGTTGATACTCATTCCTCTTGCTACCAGCTAAATCTTCAGTCTCTTTCTCTTTCCTTTTCTCTCTCTTTCTTCTCCTTCTCTCCTTTTAACCTCTATGGCTAATATATTTTCATATTTATATAAGTATGAAATATGAGTATTAAATTTTATAAATATGAAAAAATATATATACATGGGACTCCCTAGTAGCTCAGATAGTAAAGCATCTGTCTCCAATGCAGGAGACTTGAGTTCAATCCCTGGGTTGGGGAGATCACCTGAAAATGGAAATGACAACCCATTTCAGTCTTCTTGCCTGGGGAATCCCATGGACAGAGGAACCTGGTGGGCCACAGTCCATGGGGTCACAAAGATTCAGATATGACTGAGCGACTGACACACACACACATATATACATACAGCATGCATGCTAAGTTGCTTCAGTAATGTCTGACTCTGTGATCCTTTGGACTTTAGCCCACCAGGCTCCTCTGTCCATGGGATTCTCCAGGCAAGTTACCAGTAGAGCTAAATAATAATACTAATTAAAAAATTAATTAATTATTTCAGCAAAGTTTCAATGCAAAACACACATAAAACCAGTTTTTTAATACTAGCAATGAAAATGTGGAAAGGAACTTAAACAAGTCAATTTCTAATAGCATCAAAATCATATAATACTTAAGAGTACATTTAACAAGCATTATTAGGTACAAGCATTATTCAGTGAAAACTACAAAATGGTGCTTCAAGAAGTTAAAGTAGGCCTAAGCAAGTGAAACTTCACAGATTGAAATAGTTGATAACACGAAAGCAACACTATTCCTAAAATAGTTTTCCAAGTTCAGTGCAATTCCTATCACAGTCCCAGCGATCCTGAAGCTAATTCCAAAATTCATATAAAATGCAAGAGATACCAAATATCAAAACATTCTTGAAAAAAGAACTAGGTTGAGGGCCTCATCCAATATCAGATCTAACTGTAAAGTTTTAATAAATAAAACAGTGTGGTACCAACACAAAGATAGACATATAGATCAATGGAATAGAACTGAGAGGCCAAAAAGAAACCCATATGTCAAAGGTCAGTTGATCCCTATAGAGCACTAAGACTGTTTATTCAATGAGGAAAGAATGGTCTCTTGAAAAACTAGTGCAGAGACAACTGGCTACAGGCAAAATATTAAAGTTCCTTAGGTCATGCAATGTTATGTACAAGTTTAACTATAAATGGGTCAAACTCTAAATTTGTGAGTTTATAAAACTCTTAGAAATAAATCTTTATGCTTTGAATTTGTCAATGGGTTATTAGAAGGAATGAGTCACAGAAGAAAAAAAATTATATACATCTAGGACTTTTTCAAAACTCAAAATCTTTTGTATATCAAGGAATAAATATATGCATATATGTATCTTTTATATATATTAATAGAGTGAAAAAGAATGGGAAACAATATTTGCAAATCAATATATGTGATGAAAGTATAGTACACAGAATATATATATTTAAAAACTTCTTAAACTCAACACAAAAGGCCATAAAATGAGAGAAATAAAAATAAGGCAACAGACTTGAATAAACATTTCTCCAGCAAATACGCAAATGATAAACAAGTACATGAAAAAAGCTTGAGCATTAGTCATTAAGGAAATGCAAATTGAAACCAAAATTAGATACCATTTCACCCTCACTAGGGTGACTATAATTAATCTCTTTAATTAAAACATGGGAAAATAATTACATGTTGGCAAAGGTATGAAGAAACTGAAAGTTGGTAGGAACTTGAAATAGTGTGGCCACTCTGTAATATAGCTTGGAAATTCCTCAAAAAACTAAATTAAGTGTTAGTTAGCATGTACTGTCCTGTGTTTAGTTGCTAGTTCTGTCTGACTATTTGCAACCTCATGGACTGTAGCCCACAAGGTTCCTCTGCCCATGGGGATTCTCCAGGCAAGAATACTGAAGTGAGCTGCCATGCCCTCCTCCAGGGGATCTTCCCAACACAGGATCAAACTCAGGTCTCCCACATTGCAGGTAGATTCTTTACCAGCAGAGCTACCAGAAAAACCCAACCAGTTACCATAGTTCCTGGAAACGTTTACAAAATCTAGCAGGACCCTGTGGGGTCCTCGCTTGTACAAAAGTCTTTCTCTACCCCCCATTCTTTATTTGCAGGAAAATGTTTCAGTTCCCTAGATCTTCCCTGAGTTCCAAAGGGCAGATTTGGTTACTAAATAGGGGAATAAGGAAATACACACACACAAAAAAAACAGTAACACAGCATGGGGCAGGGTTCTGGCCCCTTTTAGGGATGTGCAAAGCAATCTGACACAAATCTCTGAGTTCTGCAGGAGCTAGGCTTGCGTCCAGGTAAATATGTTGACTTCAACCTGAGAACAAGCACATGGACCTAGACTGGTTGGAACCAGAGGACTAATTAGTGAGATCACTGGACAACCCTGTTACTTCAATGCCAATCAATTAGAGGAAGGTTATACACCCTGTAGCCACCCAACCCCCTGACTACATTTTACATATAAAAACTCTTCCCCAAAAACCATTAGGGATGTCAGACTTTTTGAAAACAAGCTGACCATTCTCCTTGACCCTGAAATAAAAGTTTCTCTGCTACAGACTCCAATGTTTTGGTTTCTTTGTTCTCCCTGTCCATTAGGCACACAAACCTGGGTTTGGCAATATATAGACTCAAAAGGAATTTAAACAAAAACTTGCAAGATGTGTTTGTAGCAGCACTATTCACATTAGCCAAACAGTGGAAATCATCAAATGTCCATCAGCTGATGAGTGGATAAGCAAAATATGGTACATACATACTGATGACATATTTAAGATCATTTAAAAAATCAAAACAGAGTACCATGGTTCAGGCTTCCAAATGGAGCCACGTGGCCATTATGTATGTGGTTTTAGGTATGTTCTTACCTTACTGAGAGCATGAATTTTCTGAACTGTATCAAACTCAAGAATATCAGCAGCAGGTTTTGAAACAATATCTGCTAACACCTGCCGCTGCAGTCTTGCAGTTTCAGTTTTCCAGTTGCCACCTGACCCTTTGCCTTCACCATATGTAATTATTTTGGACCTTGACCAATCCTTGCTTAACAAACACCCTTACATCTTGTTAGCTCTAATCCCAGTTCTTAACAAACAAGTGGCCTTGTGGGGAGTTCTTTTTCCCTCCCTCATCTTGTAGTCCAGAAATTACAATTCAAGTGCTTAGTGGATCTGGGTCTCCTCAGTTGCAGTTTTACCAAACCCCAAATAATCTTTTTTTTTTTCCCAGCCAGGTCCCCATTCTTGAAATTCTTGGTTAATAATGCAATGGAATATGTTTGGCCATAAAAATAAATGAAGTAACTCGCCTAGGATCCTCTGCCCATGAGTTTCTCCCAGCAAGAATATTGGAGTGTGTTGCCATTTTCTCCTCCAGGTCATCTTCCCAGTGCAAGGATCAAATCTGTGCCTCTTGAATCTCCTGTAATGTGGGCAGATTCTTTACCACTAGCACCACCTTGAAGCCAAAAGTACCATTACATGCTACAACATGGGTAAATCTTGATTACATCATGTTAAGTGAAAGAAGCCAAGCAAAAGGGCATGACTACATAATTTCATGTAAATGATATACGAAGATGAGGCAAATTTATGGACACAGTATTTGTGTTTGTTGTGTCTGTCAAACACAGATTAGTGTTTGTCATGTAGAGTGAGAAGGAGGGAATGAAAATATTGCTTAATAGCAACAGGGTTTCTTTTCATGGTAATGAAAGCATTGGAACATACAAGACCTCACTGAGATAGTTGAGACAGCTGTATGATACTGTAATATAATAATACTACTGATTTATACACTAAAAGAAGTTTAAAATGAGAGATTTTACATTATGAGTATTTTATCACAATGAAAAATTTTCTTTTAAATGGGCCTAAGGTAATGATTTTACAAAAGGAATTCTTTTAGCTCTCAAAGGTGTTAATTGGTTAATTCTATTAAAGGCATTTATGAGATCTCATCAAATGTATCAAACAGATTTCATTTTATTATTTTGTCACCTTCTAAGCCAAATCCTGAACAGGTTATTAAGAAATAAATGATAAATTAGAAACTCTTTCTGGGGGAAAAACAAGACAGAAGCAAATTTGTGAAACCTCTTCCTAGCTTATTGATATAGCACAAGCATGCTCAGTTGCTTCAGTTGTGTCCAACTCTTTGCAGTCCTATGGATTGTAGCCCACCAGTCTCCTCTGTTCATGAGATTATCCAGGAAAGAATATTGGAGTGGGTTTCCATGACTTCCTCCAGGGGACCTTCCCTACTCAGGGGCCGAACCCAATCTTCTTGCATTGTAGGCTGATTCTTTATCTATTGAGCCATCTGGGAAGTCCTATTGATAAACTAAGCAATAACAATTACCTTGTCATGGACCTTTTTGTAACCTTAGCCTAAACCAGGGAACATGGAAACAGGAAAGAGAATGGAAATGGAAACTCACTAGGCAGATTTAAAACTGTATTTATGATGTAACTCTATTTCTTTTACAGTGGTGAAACTAAAGGGACAGTATTTGGACCATTTGTTTAAAATAAGAAAGGACAGTCTATGTGAAACTTTCCATCTCTGGATTTATGTTCTGGGACTAATCCTGCCTTTCCCTTCCTCCATGACAACATTTTCTAGGTGATAGCCACTAACAAATCCTTCTTGAGTATCTTCTAAAGGTTCCACGCACTAAGTGTTAATAAGGTCCTAGGTATGGCATTTCTTAGATATGTATTGCTTCCCACATCAGGATACTTTCATTTGTCAGTGTCACCAATAAAATGTAGCAGTATCCATCTTAGTGACTGTAACCATATTGATTACTCAGAATTGCCTGGAAAGATTTTCTTTATTGGTTAAAGGAGGGTTTCCCACAGCTTAAATTATTATAAAGAATTTGGGTACCACTGACCTAGCCATTAACATCAACTTGGACTCTCATCATTCCTATCCAAATCTTCTATTTTAATCTGCCTGTTATTCCTTGAGCAACATTTCCTCTTACTCATCACTAGTTCTGTAAAAAGAAACAGCTTCTTTTTGAAAATACCTTCATGTTTTTCTCCAAAACTCATATGTATTGCTTATTAAAAGCTAACACTTTCTTGAGTGTCTCTCTGAAACTTACATAGTATTCAGATCCCCTTCTCAGCACTTCAGAAGAATACGTTAATAAGCTTGCAATATTCTAAGAGAATGACCTACTGGAAAGTCATTTTTTCCTACACAAGTGTATCTTACTTTTCTTAAAGGCAATGAATACCCCTGTGCCTGTCATTCACTTGTAAATTATGTAACATAATACAGCATATTGCTTGAATCAAAGGAGGCTCTTCTTAAATATGAGTACTGAGATCAGATCTCAGTACTGCTTCAACTTTGCCACCCCAGCACAAATAAGTCACCCCTTAAGTTCAGGACTTCTATTTATCATTATCCCAAGGATGTTATTTTGTATCAATATTTTATTAATAGCAAATGCTAGTGATGTCTCCTCCAGCATATCTATTCTTCCTCTGACACTCAAAATTTGAATCTGTTTATAATGGTCCTCTCACTATCCCATCAGACCTATTTCACTATCAGGAAGTCTAAGGATTAGGTTTTACCACTGAAATGCCTAGAAAAGTCATACAAACAAAATGCCCAGTGGCAGAGTAAAAGGAGGAAGCCAAAAATAATGAGCACTTTACCTACCCTCAAGATACTGGCTTCAGTAACGTAGTCAATTCAAGAAATGAGAACAGAAATTCAATGTTATGGACATTTATAGCTTTATGTTATTTGTTGAGGGGACTAACTGAAACTAGCTTGACCTCAGTCAATTTCCCTTAAGAGGATACTGAAGAAGTACATACAGAAAGAACAGTAGCAAATAGCAAATAAGATACCAGTGTTTATTATTTGATGATGACCTTTAAAAATACTTTTGGTAAACTGTGTGGACTCACTCTACAGTGAAAGAAAGTCAACAGATTCTCTCCTTTTCCATTAGCCATGTCTAAATAGTGAAATTTTACCCACCTCTGACTTACTCAAATAACAGGAGAATTAAATGATAATAAATGTACACACAAACACATATAGATAAATGTAATTTAAAACAAAAAAAAGCAAAAAACAAAAACTGAAATCTATGTGAATAACAAGGTCCTTATGTTCCTATTTCACTGATACAAACACAGACTTTGATACCACGTCCCGAACATAAAAATAAATATGTGTGACCTGTATGAATGCATGCTAAGCTGCTTCAGTTGTGTCTGATTCTGTGTGACCCCATGACCTGTAATCTTCCAGGCTCCTCTGTCTATGGTATTCTCCAGGCAAGAGTATTGGAGTGGATTTCCATCTCTTTCTCCAATATATAGCCTTCATGTGAGGATCATGGCATCTGGTCCCATCACTTCACAGCAAATAGATGGGGAAATAATGAAAACAGTGACAGACTTTATTTTATTAGGCTTCAAAATCATTGCAGATGGTGAGTGCAGCCATGAAATTAAAAGACACTTGCTCCTTGAAAGAAAGACTATGACAAACCCGAGCAGCAAATTAAACAGCAGAGACATCACTTTGCCAATAAAAGATTCATATAGTCTTTCCAGTAGTCATGTATGGATGTGAGAATTGGACCCTAAAAAAGGTTGAGCATCAAAGAATTGATGCATTCAAACTGTGGTGCTGGAGAATACTCTTGAGAGTCCCATGAACAGCGAGGAGATCAAACCAGTCAATCCTAAAGGAATCAATCCTAAACGTTCATTGGAAGGACTGATACTGAAGCTGAAACTGAAACTCCAATACTTTGGCTACTTGTTATGAAAAGCCGGCTCATTAGAAAAGACCCTGAGGCTGGGAAAGATTAAAGGCAGGAGGAGAAGGGGATGACAGAGTATGAAATGATTGGATGGCATCACCAATTCAGTGGACATAAGTTTGAGCAAATTCTGGGAGGTGATGAAGGACAGGGAAGCCTGGTGTTCTGCAGTCCATGGTGTCACAAAGAGTCGGACATGACTGAGCAACTGAACAACTACAAATCTGGCACAATGGCCTTGCTACAAAAATACAATCTTGTATAAACATGACTTACCAGTTGGACAACAGTAACAGTAGTCCTCAATATTGTCAAACATTTCCTATGATAGCTAGTTCAAATTTGACTATATCTCTCAAGATGTGAAAGGCTGTCACAGCCCAGAGGAGCCTAAGAAGCCATGGCAATTAAATGTAATAAGGTACCCTGTATGGAATATGGAAATAGTAAAAGGTTATTAGGATTTTGAAAGCGAAGATTTGAATAAAGTTTTGACTTATTAATAATAGTGTATCAATATTACTTCATTAATTATGACAAATATACCACTTTAATGTAAGTTGCTAATATATGGAACAATGGGTATCAGTATATGAGAACTCTCAGTACTGTCTCCTAATTTTACTGAAAATCTAAAACTATTCCACAATTGGAGAAGTTTAACCTACAAGTGGATAAGAAAGATTAATAGGCACTTCACATAAGAAGGTATCCATATTGCCAATAAAGTTATGAAGTGGTATATAACCTGAATAATCACCAGAGTAATTGAAGGAAACCACAGTGAGATAAGATTACAGACTGACAATACCAAGCATTGACATGAATATACAGCAAAAGGAATTTTCATACACCGTTGTTGGACATGCAAGTTTACAATTTTAGTGACATTATTTGCAGTGCATACTAAAGCATAATGTGTATACTCCTTTTGTTCTACCAGTTCTCTGTGTGTGTGTGTGTGTGTGTGTGTGTGTGTGTGTATGCTTAATCGTGTCCAACTGTTGTGATCCCATGGACTATAGGCCATCAGACTCCTCTGTGTATGGAATTTTCCATGCAAGAATGTTGCTAAGTATGGGTGCCTCTGGTGGCTCAGACAGTAAACTACTATCTGTCTGCAATGCATGAGACTCAGGTTCGATTCCTGGGTTGAGAAGATCCCCTGGAGGGGGATACTGCAACTCACTTCAGTGCTCTTGCCTGGAGAATTTTATGGACGGAGGAGTCTGGTGGCTACAGTCCACTGCATCACAAAGAGTTAGACACAACTGAGCATCTGTGACTTCCACTGTCACTATATACTGCCAGGAGCCAGTGTGAGGAATCCCACCCGTGACAGGGTCACATGGTAGGAAGTTTGGCATATGCAGGGCGTGATCAAACTTCAGGGGTTCCCCATGGCATTTCCTGAGCATACACCCCGCAAAAAATAAGAATCTGCCGGCCTCTGCACTCTGCTTTTCCACTCTTCTGATATTCTCTGGGAAAAAGTCAACTCAGGGCTTCAGCCTTCTGCATTTGAAAGGGATGTTTCAGTTAAACCCCCTCTGATAGCTCTTTAGCTTGCCTAACTGGTTTTTCCTGGACTGCTTACAACTTGTGAATTGCTTACAGCCCCCAGCCGTGGGAGGCACAAAGACTGAAAGCATCTTAAAGACATCTTAAAGGCCTTTTCTAAAGAGTTAAAAATCATATTGGTGATGGGTTTTCACTGTTGACTCAAGGATTGCTGCCAGACGTCCATATTTTTTATCTTTTAGGCACCTGGAAGGACGTTGCTCAATGTAAGCAGGACATAGAAAAAGATATGTAGTAGCTTTTATGTTAGCAACACTAGACTTTTGAGTTAATTGCTTCTCTTCTGCTGTAAATCACTGTACTCCCTTTACTTGTTATAAGTTGCTGTATCTTTGCTGTGTAAGAATGTAACTTTGGTTAGTACTTTTCTGAGAGTGGCGCCAGACCTTGGGAAGATCAACACAAACAAGTCTTCTGGTTGACAAACCCTTATCAAAAAAAAGGGCTGTTAACACTGCATAACTGTACCCACTAACCTTTATGTTTTATCAAAAGCATAAAAGGTCTTCTGAACAATAGAGGCCGAAGCTAGTCTCTGGACTGGTTTTCCCGTGTGTCCCTCTCTCTTTCCTCTCTTCACTCTAATTTCAGGCTGAATTCCCATCTGGACGGGGCGGAGGGGTTGCCAAGTCTACTTATTTGTCCCGGCATTCAAGCCCATCGCGAAAGGGATCCCAAGGTGGGGCACCCTTAGAGATTCAAGCAGGTGCCGGTGGCCCCATGTATATGGTGCAAATCTCTTGTCCAGAGATTTTATTGGCCTTCCCTCCAAGCCAAGTTATTCAGCCTTCTTTCTCCACTTAATTTTCCCGCTACACTATTTCTTCCTAATCTAATCTTATATTAATTAATAAATAAATCTTTCCTCACCGACGCTGTCTCCACTTCGAATTCCCTGGACCCACCAGGGCTGGACCCTGGCAATATGCTTAAACATGGAACAAACCTATGCTTACTTGTACAAGCCAAAGACTTGTACAAAAATGTTTGCAGCAGAATTATTCATAATAGCCCCCAAAACAAACAATGTAAATGACCACAAAGTTGTTTCTGCTGTGTCACTTCAGTTATGTCCAATGCTTTGTGATACCATGGACTATAACCCGCTAGGCTTCTCTGTCTATAGGATTCTCCAGGCAAAAATATTGGAGTGGGTTTCCATTTCCTCCTCCAGGGCTTCTTCCTGAAACAGAGCACCCTTTATACTTCATATAATGTCAAGCAGATTCTTAATCTCTAGCACCATCACCTGAATAACCTATGATTTATTTATACATTCAGTTCAGCTCAGTTGCTCAGTCATGTCTGACTCTTTAAAACCCCATGACTGCATCATGCAGGGCCTCCCTGTCCATCATGAACTCCCAGAGCTTGCTCAAAGTCATATCCATCGAGTCAGCAATGCCATCCAACTATCTTGCCCTCTGTCATCTGCTTCTCCTCCTGCCTTCAATCTTCCAAGCATCAGAGTCTCTTCTAACGGGTCATGAGATGGAGAATTCCATGGACTGTATAGTCCATGGGGTCGCAAAGAGTTGGACATGAGCAATTTTCACATCAGGTGGCTAAAGTATAGGAGCTTCAACTTCAGCATCAGTCTTTCCATTGAATATTCAGGGATGATATCCTTTAGGATTGACTGGTTTTATCTTCTTGCTATTCAAGGGATTCTCGTGGGTCTTATCCAACATCACAGTTCGAAAGTATCAGTTCTTTGATGCTCAGCTTTCTTTATGGTCTCTCACATCCATAAATAACTACTGGAAAAAACTGTAGTCAGACCTTTGGCAAAGTAATGTTTCCACTTTTAAATATGCTGTCTAGGCTTATCATAGCTTTTCTTCCAAGGAGCAAGCATCTTTTAATTTTATGGCTGAAGTCAACATCTGCAATAATTTTGGAGCCCAAGAAAAGAAAATCCGTCACTGTTTCCATTGTTTCCCCATCTATTTACAAAGAAGTGATGGGACCAGCATATTAAAAAGCAGAGACATTACTTTGTCAACAAAGATCTGTCTAGTTAAGGCTATGGTTTTTCCAGTGGTCATGTATGGATATGAGAGTTGGACTATAAAAAGAAAAGCTGAGCACAGAAGAATTGATGCTTTTGAACTGTGGTGTTGGAGAAGACTCTTGAGAGTCCCTTGGACTGCCAGGAGATCCAAGTAGTCCATCCTAAAGGAGATCAGTCCTGGGTGTTCATTGGAAGGACTGATGTTGAAGCTGAAACTCCAATACTTTGGCCAATTAATGCAAAAAACTGACTCATTTGAAAAGACCCTGATGCCGAGAAAGATTGAGGGCAGGAGAAGGGGACGACAGAGGATTAGATGGTTGAATGGCATCACTGACTCAATGGACATGGTTTTGGGTGGACTCCAGGATTCGGTTATGGACAGGGAGGCCTGGTGTGCTGCGGTTCATGAGGTCATAAAGATTTGAACATGCCTGAGCAACTGAACTGAACTGAACTGATGGGACCGGATGCCATGACCTTTGTTTTTTGAATGTTGAGTTTTAAGCCAACTTTTTCACTCTCCTCTTTCACTTTTAGCAGGAGGCTGTTTAATTATTCTTTGCTTTCTGCCATAATGATGATGTTATCTGCATATCTGAGGTTATTGATATTTGTCTCTGTAATCTTGATTCCAGCTTGTGCTACATCCAGCCCAGTTTCTCATGATATACTCTGCATATAAATTAAATAAGCAAGGTGACAATATACAGCCTTGAAGTGCTTCTTTCCCCATTTTGAACCAGTCCAATTTTCCATGTCTAGTTCTGACAGTTCCTTTTTAACCTGCATACAGGTTTTGTAGAAGGCAGACCAGGTGATCTGGTAATCTCTTTAGGAATTTTCCAGTTTGTTGTGAACCACACAGTCAAGGGCTTTAACATAGTCAATGAAGCAGAAGTAAATATTTTTCTGGAATTCTCTTGCTTTTTATACATCAGCAATAAAAGTTAGTGAACTACTGCTTCATGAAACAATAGAGACAATAGATTAGTTATAAAATATTGACTGAAAGGAGACAAAAAAACGCATATCATATTTCTGTTTAAATGAAGTTCAAAAACACTCTTGTTTGTTGGACATCTCACTGCATTTACTCTTTGAGGGAAAGGTGGGGATACTGACTGGGAAGAGAGACATTTTAGATTCCGCTGATTCTATTTCTAGGTCTAAGTAATGGTTTCAGAACTTTTTTCGTCTTGTGATGATTTATGAAGGTACCTGCTCATATTAGACATCAAACATGTATTAAACAAAAGCCATGTACTTTTTTGCAATTACTTCTAGATTCTCTACCTTCTGAGTACTTTGATATGCTTCTTAATATAGTCACCAGAGATTCCCTGCTTGCTTGCATGTAATAAATTTTTATTTCTTTTCCATTCTTGATCAGAGTCATATTGATTATTTTGTAAAGTATTTTCTTCACCATTCCATCTGATTTTTTTCTTTTTGTATTAAATGTTTGTAAGCTAGGATTCTAATATTAGTTCTTACCTTATTCAGTATATAAATCAAAATGTATTGATTGAAAAGCCTTTCATTAAAATGTCATAGGGTAACACCCCACTCCTGAGAATCAAGCCTATATATTCAACTATTTACTGAACATCTTCACATTTATTTCCTTAATATTACTATTATTTTCACTAAGTCAAATCCATTGAGCCCGTATATATAGCCATTTCTTATATTCTCCATGTCTACATATTAGATATAATTCCTCAAAAGAGCAGACAGTACATGTCAAAGACTTGACCCTATCTCTCTACTCTTAATGCAGCCATTGCCTAGCAATACATCCCCATTTTGTTAATACTCTTGTCCTTCAACATCCGTCATGACTCTGTGCCTAGAGGTGGGCTCTTTTAAGTCTTGAAAGGACACAGGCAGTAAGTCAAATATTCAAAATGAAATAAAGAAAATTGGCAAGATAATTACAGAAATATATATAAAATCATTATGTATTTTTGTTTATAACTCCTTTTTTCTATGTGATTTTTAAAAAACTGTATAAAACAATATTAAATCTAAAAAAAAAAGATTTCCACGGGTCATGTCTTTCTGGAAAATTCCATCCCTCTTTTAAAGTCAATGTAAATTTTATTTGTGTTTTTACATGTCTAGAGATCATTGTGTCACTCTCTGTGCCCAAGTATTCCATTTCCAAAAGTGTAATTCTAATTTTATAAAAAAAAAAAATTGTGAGCTCATGAGACTGTTATACTTAATAACTTTATTTATTAAAGACATTTTAAATTGACTACAATTATATACATTAACATACACTAAAAATATCCAGAGGCTAGTTTAGAGGCAAAAGATACAAAATACTTTTAATAAGAAGACACACAGTCATCCACTCACCCTCCTGCTGTGGCCAATTTTTCAGCATTCTTAGTAGGATATCCTTTAAATAATTTTATGTCTATTAAAAAAATTCTTGCTAATTTCATATTTGAAAAGACTGATAGAATACAAGATTTTTTTCTGAAAATTTTCCTATATTTCTCCTGCATTTTCTCTGACTCACCTTCTATCAAGCAAACAAATTTTACAGTGTTCATGTCTCTGTAGCACTGTGGCAGTTTAAACAATGATTCACATCAACATAACTTCCATTGTGGGAATTATCATTAGAGCTTATTTACATACATAATGAGAATTTTCTAGATGCCTGAGACAGCCCCATCAGTGAATAAGTAATGCTCGCTCATCTTGTGAATTTTATTAATTATAGTCAACCTCAAATAATATTTTCCTGGTTGCTATCTGAGGTGGAAGCACAATTCATTAAGAAAAACTTAGAAAAACTCAAAGTACATTTCATAAATATATAATCTGTGGCTTGCCTGTGGTGCATTAGTAATTTTTCATTAGAAAATAATTAAAGAAATGGCTTTCAAATAAAATATTCTAGTTGCTGGGGTTGATGAAAATAATTACAAGGCAAATAAACAAAATGAATTGTAAGGTAAAAGAAAGAAAAGATCTTTGTTCATTCAAGTCCATGACGTCTT
>SJYC01147027.1:0-17317 GCA_006408675.1 Madoqua kirkii | reverse complement strand
AGGTTTTACATATAAGTGATATCACCTTTCTCTGTCTGACTTACTTCACTTAATATGATAATCTGTAGGTCCATCTATGCTGTTGCAAATTACATTATTTCATTATTTTTATTGGTTGATTAATATTCCATTATATATATAATATATATACATATATATATAATAGATACACATACCATCTTCTTTAGCCATTCATCTCTTGACCTATGGACTCAGAGAAATTATTTACAAATGGTGAGACTGACAATAGCTTAATTTCCAAAATATTTAAATAGCTCATACAACTCAATAAAAAAAAGACTCAATTAAAAATTGATCAGAAGACTTAAACAGGAATTTTTCCAAAGAAGATGTACAGATGGCCAACAAGCACATGAAAAACTGCTCAATATAACCAATTATTAGAGAAATGCAAATTAAAATGAGGTATCACCTCACTTCTATCAGAGTAGCCATCATTAAAAAGTCTACAAATAATAAAAGTTGGAGAGGGTGTGGAGAAAATTGAACCCTCCTACAGTGTTGGTGGCAATGCAAATTGATATAGCAACTGTGGAAAACAGAATAGAGATTCTTTCAAAAACTAGAAATACAGTTACCATATTTATCAATCCCTTTCTTGGGTATGTATTTGGAAAAGATGAAAGCTCTAATTCAAGAAAGATACATGCACCTCAATTTTCAGTGGCACTGTTTACAATGGCTGTGACATGGAAGCCACCTGGGTCATTTTCTATAACATTAGGTGAACACACAGCATAGATCTCTACCACACTGTTAATAAATCAGACCTTAGCCACATAACAGTCTTCCCTGTTGGCTCAGCTGGTAAAGAATATCTCTGGGATGCAGGAGACTGGGGTTCAATCCCTGGGTTGGGAAGATCCTCTGGAGAAAGAAATGACTATCCACTCCAGTAGTCTGGCCTGAAGAATTTCTCTATAGACCATGGGACATGAAGTGAGCGATTTAACTTTCACAAGCCACACAGCAAGGCTGTAAGATCAATACCAGTCTTTGAATTATGTTCCCTGTTAGAGTCCAGACACAGCTACACTTACTGTGAGACCCACTGTGACTCTTCCAACTTATGTTCTATGAGATCCTCTCCATCACACACGTCAGATACTAGTAGAGGCTGGATCCCTCTGAACTGTTCTTTCTGTAACCATGGTGATGCCTCTTCCTCACAGGTCTGTTGTCTCTCAAGGTGGTAGAACAACGTGCATGGTCTCTCATAAACAGATTTTAGAAAGTCCTTGGTGATAGAGAGAATGATATTACATTTCATATCAGATTTATATAGTGCAGACATATCAGTAAATATTAAACCATATGGCTTAAATTCTGCCAACCTGAGAATACTTCCATTATGTGTCTGTTTGGTTGAGAAACTCAGAGATTCAAAACTGACACCCTCCACACCTCAAGATTGCAATACCTGATGGCAAGGCAGGGTGTAGCAAAGGCAGACAGTTTATAAATTTGTGAAAAATAATTTCAACATTCAACTGTTTCTAGAGTCTAGAATAAAAGTGGTGGTACTGGGAGGTTGAAAATCCTCCAAAATGTTAATTCTAGATCTCCTGCTTTAGCAAAGAACTTTGGACTCTCTTGAGAATCAAGTCTTAAATTTTCTAAACTCAGCAGAAATATGTTGTGACATCTGGAAGGTAAATGGATGCATGAGCTACATTGAGAGATTTCCTTTAATATACACTAAAAACTGAATAACTCACTCTGTTTTATTTTCCCCAATTTTTTAAAAACCCATCAATGATAAATAAAATATATTAATTTTCTTGGCAATCTTGATATGATACTTTTTTTCTGTGTAAAAATACAAAGACATATTCCAACAGGTAGTAGAAGGAAAGTGGTGGAAAATTAGTAGTAGGAAATTATAATTTTAATAATTATATTAATTATATAAATTTAAAAAATAATTTAAAATGTTCAAAATGAATAGGGGACTTGACAGGTGAAAGCTATTAATCTTTGAGTGGCCCAATACCCCGGTGGGAAGTTCATGAAAATACCTGTATTATATCACACACATGCATCCTGGTGAACACATTATAAAACATATACATACATTTTGTGGGTTCATGGGCATCTGCTAATCTAAGCAGATTTTTCTTTCTTCTGTGTTTATCTTCTTATCAGTGTTTACAGCAGGGGCCAAATGGAGTGAGACAGACAATCACCTGAGTAATCATCACCTAAGTGGCGATGTCTAACACAAGGAAGGAGAGAAAAGACTTCTACCGTTGAATGTTGTAAATAAACTGTTCTGTGCAACTTTTAAGGAAAAACAACAACAACAACCACCTTAGGAACACTGTGTTGCCCTAGAGTCAATGTTGCCAATGGTTCTAAAGTGGCTTTAGATAAGTTTATCCACCTACATGCCTATACATAAGGTTTTCTAGGTGACACAGTGGTAAAGAATCCACCTGCCAATTCAGGAGATACAAGAGACATGAGTTTTATCCCTGGGTTGGGAAGATCCCTTGGAGGAGAAAATGGCAACTCACTCCAGTACTTCTGGTCTGGAAAATCCTATGTACAGAGGAGCCTGGAAGACTGCTGACCACAGGGTTGCAAAGAATTGGATGCAACTGAGCGACTAAGCACAAACACACCTGTGTACTCATAGTGAATTGATAATCAACACAAGTGTACATATTGGTTTCAGATATAGGCATGCATGCAAGATTTAGAGAGGAAGTAAGAAAAAGGGTGGGGTACAGAGTGGGAAGGAGTTGTCATTGTCTTCCTCATTTGATTTATTGTGACTGACCCATAATCTAGTCTAAGATTCTTCTTTTAACAAACTCTGTTCATTATTAAAATTCACCATTCAGAAAACTAAGATCATAGCATCCAGTCCAATCACTTCATGGCAAATAGATGGGGAAATAATGAAAACAGTGACAGACTTTATTTGGGGAAGGGGGCTCCAAAATCACTGCAGATGGTGACTGCAGCCATCAAATCAAAAAATGCTTGCTCCTTGAAAGAAAAGTTATGTCCAACCTAGACAGCTTATTAAAAGGCAGAGACATTACTTTGCCAACAAAGTTCCGTCTAGTCAAAGCTATGGTCTCTCTAGTAGTCATGTGAGAGTTGGACTATAAAAAAAAGTTGAGGGCTGAAGAATTGATGCATTTGAACTGTGGTGTTGGACAAGACTCTTGAGAGTCCCTTGGACTGCAAGGAGATATAACCAGTCCACCCTAAAGGAAATCAGTCCTGAATATTCATTGGAAGACCTGATGCTGAAGCTTTTGAAATTCCATTACTTTGGCCATCAGATGTGAAGAGCTGATTCACTGGAAAAGACCCTGATGCTGGGAAATATTGAACACAGGAGGACAATGGGGTGACAGAGGATGATATGGTTAGATGGCATCACCAACTCGATGAATATGAGTTTGAATAAGCTCTGGGGACGGACAGAGAGGCCTGGTGGGCTACAGTCCACAGGATTGCCAAGAGTTGGACATGAATGAGTGACTGAACTGCTGCTACTACTAAGTCACTTCAGTTGTGTCTGATTCTGTGTGACCCCATAGACAGCAGTCCACCAGGCTCCCCCAATCCCTGGGATTCTCCAGGCAAGAACACTGGAGTGGGTTGCCATTTCCTTCTCCAATGCATGAAAGTGGAAAGTGAAAATTGAAAGTGAAGTCGCTCAGTCGTGTCCAACTCTTAGCAACCCCATGGACTGCAGTCCTCCAGGCTCCTCCATCCATGGGATTTTCCAGGCAAGGTTACTGGAGTGGGGTGCCGTTGCCTTCTCCTTATGATTATATAGTGTTATTTTCTGACTCAATATAACTTTGCTGCAATCTGCTTCTTGTGTGCTGTTATGTACAAATTCATTACAGTTTTATATGGTGTATTTATTGTTTTATATAATAAAGTTTTATATCAGTTAAAAGCAAGGAGAAAATACAGATTTATGCTTATTTATTTATATAAATTTCTTTACCAGTCCTCTGTTTATGTTTGTTAAGATAATTGTCTGAGGTCACCAGCATATATTTTGCTAATAGCATATATCATAGATTATGTAAGCATAAGTACTATAATCTATAAGTACAATGTAATATTTAACATGCATATGTATGGGCTATGTGCTCAGGGTATTACACTCAAGGTGTTTGCCAGGATACTGTATTCCTTTCTGCAGTTCAGGTCCAGAATTCTCTTCTGAGGTCATTGAGTCTTTTTGGTAGAATTCAGTTCTCATTAGCGATAGAGCTGACACCTTCAATTTCAAGAGGTCATCTGCAGGTCTCTGCCACGTGGCCCTTTTTATAGGCAGTTAACAATGTGGCTGTTTACAAGGCTTATAGAAGTGTCTCTCTAGTCTACTAAGACAGTTCTCAAATGGGTAATCCAGAAATAACTATCCTATTGTCTCTGCCATAGCCTATTGACTAAAAAGACTGTCACCAGTTCTCCTATACTCATTAGGGGATGATACCAGAGAATAACTCACTCTGAGTCACTTTGTATGTGTCCCACATACCCACATATTTATACATGTACATATTAGTGATGGGTAAGAGATCTGCAGATGATAATTTATTTTTTCTTACTGTTTTTTTTTTCCTGTGTTTGGCAAATGTTCTATATGCATCATTTATTTCCTTATACACTAAAAAGTGAAAACTAATAAATGAATTAATTAGGCAGAGCCTAGAGGGCAGAGATAGTTCAAACAGAATCATTGTTCTCTGTTTCACACTTGCCTATCCTGACCAGCCTCTCTCTGCCTGGTTCCTTCTCCAAGTCCAGTGTGTAGCTGAGCTGATTCTCAACTCCTTAAAGCGTATGTGCAATTGGAAACAGGAAAATATTGGAGTTCCTATTTTTACAGATGAGTTAACTCTACAAAATTAAATGAATTTTCTCAAGTCTCAAGGGCTGCTTAGAACTTTACATGTCATATTTCTGATGCCTTGTATATTGGTGTTTCTCTTTTTTTATTATCTATGGAGAGTATGGGTTTTGTCATGAATAATAGTGGAATATTCCATCTATAATTTCTATAATTTTATATCTTTCATGTAAAGAACAATAATTTTTAATCTTTCACATAAAGAACAATAATTAAAACTTCTTTTTTATTCCAAAAGGAATAGCACAAAATAAGAACATCAATTTTGGAGGACAACATGTAAAATGAGTTGAATGTAAAATCCAGAAGTCTGAGAGCAAGATGAGATACAGGCAGACTCCTCCCCAGAAGCTTAAAATTCAATTATTCAAGTAACATTTGACTACTCATCATCCTAAGATGACACTGACCATGTGTGCATTATTCAAAACTATTCCAGTGAGTATAAAGTATCTGGGAAATAGTAGATATATAATATATATTTAATATAAATTCATTAAATGACATAATGAAAGGGAAGCAGATATATAGCCCCATGTTCCATGCTCCCTCATGAACAGAAGAATTGGAAATAGACTTGCAAGCAAAACTAAGATTATATATCATACACAGATGTAATATAATGAAGAAAATATTACTAATGCATTATATAATATATATTATAAAATAATGTACTATGTCTAGAATCAACAAATCACTGATGCTTAATTTAAAAATTATCATTTTCATTCATTCATTTTCTTTTCTTCAAATATAGTCATGTCCGACTCTTTGCGATCCCATGAACTGTTGCCTACCAGGCTTCTCTGTCCATGGGATTCTCCAGGTAAGAATACTGGAGTGGGTTACCATTGGGTTAATTACTTTACAATACCATATTCTTAAATTCACTTTCAATAAATAACCATTTATTTCTCTTTAGGACTAGAAAACTGTGCCATTTTGAATCATAACCAATCTGCCTTTGAGATGGCATTCAGAGATGGTTAAATTGTGACTTGAAATTCATTTTAGATAACATGAAATCTGGGACCTCCAAAAACACACAATTATTCCACTGTTCATTATTCTTAAATAAGTTCAGAAAGATGAAGGCTAAGATGTCTATTTATAATTCTGTCTATATTTCTGTTTAAAAATGCCAACCTCTATAATGTTCAGAACAAGTCAATCTCATGACATTGAAGTATTTTTAATCCCTGAAAAATCAACTTTTAGAAAATAGGCATTCATAAATCAATGATCAAATGCTTAACCCTTGTCAACTTTTTGATGATTCACAAAATATCTGGGTTGGAACAATGAACCAAATAAAGTGATATTTAGATAACAAAGTTGAGGTGAAGACAGTTCTCAGAAGCTCTTCATTGGAAAGATTGTGTAGAGGGATTGATGGAAGAGCAGAGACTTACAGGCATGCATTATGTATGAGTAATTTAATATTTAGAAAAATTTTTTAAAAAGTATCAGGACCATGTTTAGATTGAATATATCCAAAGCAATCATTGAAGAATCTATGAACCTTTGCTGCATCATATGCAAGTTTCCAAGTGTGAAAAGAGTAAGATATACTTGTCAGTGTTAGATAATCTTTGCTGTTGACAGAGCATCCTTTTAAAACAACTGATTTTAAAAATTATATAGAGTAAACTAAATCATTTCTGCTACGTAAACATATGGATGTTTAGTGTAATTATAAAATTTTAGATATTTTCTATTTCTCAAAGTGATCTTCATATGAAGACTCAGATGATGGGAAAGTGGATAAAGACAAACCATTCCCCTTTCACTCCCCCCACCCCACCCCACTAAGTACCGTTCCTTAGAACATCCTGGACCATCCCATTCTCTACTAAATATATACTATATCTATATACATCTACTGTATATCCCATTCTCTACTTTCCCCAACTACCTCTATCTAAACCTTGTTGATTTCTCCATTCCATTCATTCACAGATCTTTTTCTTGTAAATTCCTCTACCATTTTGCTTTTTTTTATTTGATACATTGGACATGTTGCATTTCTTAAATTTAAGGTGTACAGTGTTACTTTGAAGCATTTATGTATTATGATTGCCATTGAAGTGCTATTTATCACATTATATCATTATATTACAGTGTTGTTGTGTATATTATAATACTGTACATTCAATCTATATGGTTTATTTACTACTTTTCATTACAATTTTGTACCTTTGCACACTATAAATCTCCACCCACCCACCCTCCATCATACAATCTTCTGGTCACCTTTATGCTTTTACAACTTGCTTTATTTATTCAATAGTGTTTTAGTCGGCTCCTAACTGTTCTTTTTACCTCCAGTCTTTCACCCTAATAATCTATTTCTCAGTGTCAAGCAGTGTTGTCTTTTTGAGATAAACATAGATCCTGACACTATTGCTTAAAGATTTTAAGTCCAGAAGAGTAAAAATAGCCTTTGTCTGTTCTCTGTTTAAGAACAATGCTAAACACTTTCTCTCAACCTTTAAAGTCTTAGCATTTATACACTCATTAATTACTCAACAAAAATGTAGTGGTTACAGCGCTTAGGATGCAAAACATGTTTGCATACAGGAGACACAGCAGTTAACAAAGTTGATGCATTTTTAATCCTCAAAGAAGTAAAATCTAGTGGAAGATATTTTTCTGCATGGGATCATGCCAATTTCTCACCCCATCTTCAGCTTCTAGTATGCTGATTACTTTTTAAAACATTCCCCTCTCAAACCATAAGTATCTCTCCAAAATAGTTATATTTAACTTGAACGTCCACACAGCTCTTACAATTTCTGAAAGCTTCATACTTGTGTTTTTCCTTTTCCCTATGCCTAAGACACCCTCCCTGCATCTGTTCTGTACCAGGCATAGTCCAATCCTTTCAAATCCCTGCTACATTTACTATAACTGATTTAGAGTTAGATCTCAATGTGTTCTTCTGGTTGGCACAATAAAAACTTCTTGAAGGCAAACATTTCAAAGATAATTGATTATTGACTAATGTTTCTTACAATGAATTTCATCTGTGGAACTGTCAGGCCTGTACCTGAAGCAGCTTTCAAAACATGACTTTATTTTATGACCTTATTTTACTGAGAGAGATTTTCCTTCCAGGAGATACTCACTGGCTAAAAATCTCTGGAAATAAAAACATGGGTTGATATATGCTTTATGCTTCTGTTTTGAAAAAATGAAATAGATTAATTAAATGTATGTGGAAAGCAATTCTATACATGATAAAAGAGAATATAGGTTATCCTTTACATAAAGAGTCCTCCACCTCTGGAATTTAATGCCCGATGATCTGAGATGGAGCTGATGTAATAATAATGCAATAAAGTGCACAATAAATGTAATGTGTTTGAATCACCCCAAAAGCATCCCTACCCCCATTTCACAGAAAAAAATTGTCTTCCACAAAACCAGTCCCCTGTGCCAAAAAGGTTAGACACCTTTGCTTTAACATGGTCCTGTAGCGGCATGGCATTTCACATCATAAAGATATAGGAAAAATAATATAATTAATATATAATTGTTGTTTAGTTGCTAAGTTTTGTCCAACTCTTTCGAGACCCTACATACTGTAGATCAGGGCAAAGGGGAAAAAAAAGATGGACACATCTTAAGATGGTATCCAGTGATAGCTTCAGTGGCATCTGGGGTTGACTGGCCTTGGCAAACTCTACTTGGGCATTTCACATTAGGGATGTCTGCCAATAAGTAGAAAGATTAAAGTCCATGATAAGATCAATGTAGTCTCCCACGCTGGGTAGTTTAAATTTCCTTAAGGTAGAAATCTTATTACTAACTGGAGTCCTTGGTGAGATTTAGAATAATGTGAACTCTTCCAAACTTCTTAACCAAATAATTGGTCTTGTTCAAGTAAGAAAACTTATAATGATATGGTTTTATATAGTTTACTAGAGAAGGCAAAGGAGATAATTTCAAATTCACCATTTTGTCTATAGAATTCTGATGAGTCATCACTTTTCCAAATGAATGAACAGACTTGGTTAAAAATTGTCATCATGCAAAGGTAAACTGGAAAGTTTTATATTGTTGAAACATACACTAGCAAATTCACTTGCTGACCCCTGCAGATACAATGGTTAAGTTTATGTATCAACAGGCTAGGCTATAGTTGTTAGGTCAAATATTATCTTAGATGGCATTGTGAATGCATTCTGTAGATATAAGTAACATCTACAATCAATTGACTATAATTCAAGGAGAGGGCAATTGGTGATGCTGGTGGAAATTATCCAATCAGTTGAAGGCCTTAAGTGTAAACAATGAAGATTCTCTTGAAAAAGAATTCTTTTTTAAGACTGTAACTTATAAATCCTGCCTGAATTTCCAGGCAACCTGCCTGATCTGTAGACTTTCCAGTCCCCACAATCAATCATATGAACCAATTCATTAAAAATTTTCTCTTTGTATTTAGCACATTTAACACAAATACAACACATATGCATATGTGTACACACATATTTAATACATATGTCTATATGTAGATAGATAAATAATATCTTTTGCATGTGCATGTTGGTCGCTCAGTCATGCCTGACTCTGCAATCTCATGAACTGTAGCCCTCCAGGCTCCCCTGGCCATGGAATGCTCCAGGCAAGAATACTGGAGTGGAGAGCCATTCCCTTCTCCAAGGAATATTCCTGACCTTGGAACCAAACCCAGATCCGCATTGCAGGCAGATTCTTTACTACCTGAGCCCCCAGGAAAGCCCAGAATCCTATAGATATCTCCTATTTCCTTGTGGTTCTCTTTTTCTGTGTACCCTTGACAGACAAAGTAGTGTAACGATTACATTATTTCTAATTAGTTTTTGAGATAGATATAGACTTCTATTTTATCAAAAGGAGAATTGTACCCTTTTAGAAATCCAGTTAGTGAATGGCATTGACATACAGAACACTCATCTTCCAGCTGTGGTCTAGTGAATTGTCTTTCTGTTCATCCCCTCATAATGCTGCCTTTATTCTTTGTTGATAAAAAAAATGGAAGTTTGGCATTCTTCCACAATGTCTTCTCAGCAGAACATTTGAAGACATTCAGGGGATTTTTGTAAACTCCATATGTGAAAATTTAAGAGAAAGTCATTGGACTGTTTCTTTTTACCACTTAGCCTTGAGAATTCATTTTTTGCTTTTTAGCAGCAGCAGAAGAGATAAAACTACTCTCATAAAACTTTTAGTCTCTTTCTAGCACTTACAAAAGGCAACTCTTTGGCTTGATTAGGAGAAAGGACGTGGTTCCTTTCTTTGATGATGCCCTTAAGTATGACCAGAGTTAAGAGGATGGGATCATGTCAGAGTATCACAGATTCTTTCATGTTTCTTGTCACATCACATGGCTGAGCATAGTCAGACTTACTGCAATGGACTAAGATTAGCTCAAAGAGACTCTAGGACTCCGAGTAATCCAGAGAGACAAATGTGTTGATGCACACACAAAGCCAAACTTGGTGGGCATACTGTGTCTTGATACAAAGTGAGAGGCAAAGAAGCACTTCCTCCTAGTGTACAGTGTGCTAGAAGGATATAAAGCAGCAAAGACAGAGGGATCAAACATTCCTCCTTGCATAACTAAGAGTTTTCCAAGATCAAAAACTGGTTTTATTCACCTGTGCACCCTCTTTTCTAAGAAAAGACTTAGAAAAAATATTTGGGATGGGGTAATTACTACATGAATACATTAATTTATGTGTAGATGAATCAATGCATGAATAAATTAATAAATGAAAAAGTAAAAGTTCAGACCAAAGGGCTGTCAGCATAATCCATTTTGATCAATATCCCTAAGGGAGTCAGGTAAGAATAAGTCAAAGCTTTTCCACACCTGAAAAGGAATGGAAAATTCTAAAACTTACTAATATGTGGTTTTGAACAAAGGGAAATGGCAGAATCAAAGTGGTAAAATCAGTAGTAATGACTCAATAACCAATATTAGAATGTTTGATTGGAGCCTAATAAAAGTTTAGATCCAAGGTGGAAACAGATACTAGGCACTGGGGAAAACACTTAGCTTACGAATAAGGGTTAAATTATTTCAAAAGTCAGAATTCAATTTCTGACAGCTCTTGCTTTTCCTTTTCAATATCTCTAAACCATACAATCAATAGCTAAGTTCTGGTATGAGATATTAATTTTAAGTGGTGTTTCAAGTGTTGAAATGAAAGTAAAGAAAAAAATATAGTTAAGAGTGGAAGCCAGATTTTGTTAAATGCATGACTAAATAAGTAGCAGAACATCCAGATAACAGAATACTATTTTTCAAGGCATATAAAGAGTTTATACTAATGGTTTATAAAATTGCATATGCACTATAAACTGAACAGTTCCTCAAAAAATATCACATGTCAAAAGTTAATAAATATTAAGAGTGATTGCTTCCTGGTAGTGAACCCATGGATGAATTATTTTTCTCCTTCTAGTTTTCTAGTATTATCTAAATGGCCTATAATCAATATATGTGAATATTATAATAAAACTATAATATTTACTTCGATTTTCAAAGCATTGTGATTATGTGGTTATCTTCAGTTATTGGTAATTATTGTTAATCCTGCAAGCCCAAGATTTTGCTTCCAAACTTACATAAAGTTCTTCATATTTTTTTTTTAAATAAAGTGTACCTGTGACTTATGTGTTTGTGCTCAGTTAGCTTATAAAGGAACTGATTGCACTATTGTGGTGCAGTGGCATAGGTATTGATCTTATTAAACTTGCTGTGTTCAATATAGAAAGTAGGGCCTTGGGAAAAGGAATCTTAAGGAAGTGCTTGGCAGATAGATGTTAACTGAAGAAAGGAAAGAAGGAAGTAAGGATGGGGGAAAGATAAAGGTAATGAAGATGAAAGGTTGAAATAAATTCATTCTTTTTAACAAAAGACTTTGACAGGCAATTCCCAAATTCTTTATCATTTTATTAATTGGGTAAAAATATGTATTTACTAAGTAATAGATGTGTTTTATCAGAATTTTAGGGTTACAGCAAGGAGTACCAGGTATTAAAAGGAAGATGAAGTATCTGGACTAATCAATAAATCACTGTATGATCTTTGGCAATTCATTTCCGCTCTCTTTACTTCAAAGTTTTTGTTAAGGATAATGTCGGCAAATGATCAGAGAACCTCTAAATTGTCTCCTTCACTTTGTTTGTGTTCCATGAGTCTACTCTACTGGGTGGCACATTTATGGCTGGCAGACTTTTCAAATATGAATATGAAGAGCCTAAAAAGTAAAGTTCCTCTAATTTATTTAATTTGGTAAAAAGCCTAAATGGAATAAAATTATATTAACAAATTCAATTCAGTTCATTCATTCAGTTGTGTCCGACTCTTTGTCACTCCATGGACTGCAGCACCCCAGGCCTCCCCGTCCATCACCAACCCTTGGAGTTTATTCAAACACATACATGTCCATTGAGTCCATGATGCCATCCAACCATCTCATCCTCTGTCATCCCCTTTTCTTCCCACCTTCAATCTTCCCCAGCATAAGGGTCTTTTCAAATGAGTCAGTTCTTCCCATAAGGTGGCCAAAGTATTGGAGTTTCAGCTTCAGCATCAGTCCTGAGAGGGTAACAGGCAGGAAGGCCAAGGGTCTCCAAATGGAGGAAATAGCCTGCAAGTGTCAGACATTTTATCTCTCTTAAGCGGCAGGAGGAAACAAACTAGAAATATTTTATCCTTCTCTATACAAATTTAAAAAGAGGTTTCTCTTAAAATTCTGTATTGCTATAATGACACCTAGTTTCACTTGAAGTTAACCATTGCCTTTTTCTTATGGAAATGTTTATCTTAAGCTATGCTAATGTACTGTGCATTTACCCCAAACTCTGTCTTCAGGTCGGTTCCACCTTTTGGGCCCAGAACCTACTTGATAAACCAGTATGTCATACTCCTATAATGTTCCTCTAATCTATGTAAATGAAACTATTTATATGGTGATCTGCCCTTCCTCAATATTCAAGTTAATTATTTTATGGCCCAAGATAAACCATTTAGAGCTAAGGTTATCCCAAAATACATCTTATGGGTGAGGGGCCTGGTGCCATTCTAAGTTTTGAGACATTCCTTTCTTTCATTAACAGACTGCTGGTGACTATATAACATCCAGCTAAAGACTAGCAGGGGGGTACTCTTTTACCCCCTTCTGATGCCTATGTCAGAAGCTTTCTCTATCTCCTTTATACTTTAATAAAACTTTATTACACAAAAGCTCTGAGCGATTCAAGCCTCGTCTCTGGCCCCGGATTGAATTCTTCTCCTCCGGGGGCCAAGAATCCCGGCGTCGTGATTCAACAACAACCTTTCATTCAAGTTAATTATTTTATGGCCCAAGATAAACCATTTAGAGCTAAGGTTATCCCAAAATACATCTTATGGGTGAGGGGCCTGGTGCCATTCTAAGTTTTGAGACATTCCTTTCTTTCATTAACAGACTGCTGGTGACTATATAACATCCAGCTAAAGACTAGCAGGGGGGTACTCTTTTACCCCCTTCTGATGCCTATGTCAGAAGCTTTCTCTATCTCCTTTATACTTTAATAAAACTTTATTACACAAAAGCTCTGAGCGATTCAAGCCTCGTCTCTGGCCCCGGATTGAATTCTTCTCCTCCGGGGGCCAAGAATCCCAGCGACGTGATTCAACAACAACCTTTCAGTCCTTCCAATGACTATTCAGGACTGATTTCCTTTAGGGTGGACTAGTTGGATCTCCTTCCAGTCCAAGAGACTCTCAAGAGTCTTCTCCAACACCACAGTTCAAATGCAGCAATTCTTCGGCCCTCAGCTTTTTTTATAGTCCAACTCTCACATCCATACATGACTTCAGGAAAAACCATAGCTTTGACTAGACAGATCTTTTTGGCAAAGTAATGCCTGTGCTTTTTAATAAGCTGTCTAGGTTCATCATAACTTTTCTTCCAAAGAGCAAGGTTTTTGATTTTATGGCTGCAGTAATCATCTCCAGTGATTTTGGAGCCCCCCAAAATAGAGTATGTCACTGGAAGCAACCTAGATGTCTATTAGCAGATGAACAGATAAGAAAGTTGTGGTACATATACACAATGGAGTATTACTCAGCCATTACAATAATACATTTGAATCAGTTCTAATGAGGTGGATGAAACTGGAGCTGATTATACAGAGTGAAGTAAGCCAGAAAGAAAAACACCAATACAGTATACTAACACATATATATGGAATTTAGAAAGATGGTAACGATAATCCATTGTTGATTTCTAATTAACAAATTAGCCTTTCAGAAAAGAAAAACTGAATTTTGACCTAAATTTAGGAGATTATTATCACCATATATTATGATGTATTATTTGCTGTACTAGAGGTTTTGGAAGAGGGAGGGAATTAAAATTTTATGTTCTAATGACTATGTAACTTCTTTGTACATGCATTTTGTTGTTATTGTTGTTTAGCTGCTAAATCATATCCAACTTTCCTGCGATGCCATGGATTATAGCCCAGCGCTTCTCTGATGGCTCTGTGGTACAGAAACGACCTGCCAGTGCCGGAGACACAGGTTTGATCCCTGGGTTAGGAAAACCCCTTGAGAAGGAAATGGCAACCTGCTCCAACATTCTTGCTTGGGAAATCCTATGGAGAGAGAAACCTGGCAGGTTACTGTCCATGAAGTCACAAAGAGTCAGACACAACTTAAAATAGAGCACACACACATGTACACGTATACATATATAAATTTTACTGTCTTAAAGGAAGAAATTAAGGCTCCAAAAGAGTGACTGTCTGAGAGAACTAAGTTTGAAATGCAGAACTTTTAGTTCATAGACATAAATCGTTCCGTAGACTGAGGGCAGACAATACATTTTACCTTTAAATCCTTATCTTTATTCTCAATATCAAATTAAAAGTGTTATACTTCAAAAGTATTCCATAATGTCTGAATAAACAAAACTAAATAGAATGGGATGAAATAAGGTAGGATAGGGCAAAAACAGATGAAGAAGTTATGACCAACCTAAACAGCTTATTAAAAAGCAGAGGCATTACTTTGCCAACAAAAGTCCATCTGGTCAAAAATATGATTTTTCCAGTAGTCATGTATGGATGTGGTATTGGAGAAGACTCTTGAGACTCCTTTGGATTTTAAGGAGATTCTAAAGGAAATCAGTCCTGAATATTCGGCTGAAGTTGAAACCCTAATTCTTTGGCCACCTGTTTGAAGAACTGACTCATTGGAAAAGACCCTATTGCTGGGAAAGACTGAAGGTGGGAGAGAAGGGGATGACAGAGGATGATTTGGTTGGGTGGAAATCACCTACTCAATTGACATGAGTTGAGTAAACTCCCGGAGCTGGTAATGCACAGGGAACCCTGGTGTGCTGTAGTCCATGACCATGTCTGACAAAGAGTCAGACAGTACTTAGCGACTGAACTAAGGGTAAAAATGGGTTGAGCTTAGGAGAAGTGTAATGAAATTGGTAGTAGTAGGGCTTCTCTGGTGGCTCAGATCGTAAAGAATTCACCTACAATGTGGGAAAAGTGAAGTCACTCAGTTGTGTCCAACTCTTTGTGACCCCATGGACAGTAGCCTGCACCAAGCTCCTCCATCCATGGGATTTTCTAGGCAAGAATACTGGAGTGGGTTGCCTGGGTTCAATCCCTGGGTTGGGGAGATCCCCTGGAGGAAGTCATGGCAACCCACTCCAGTATCCTTGCCTGGAGTATCCCCATGGACAGAGAATCCTGGAGAAGTGTGATGAATTAAAATGAAGTGGAATGAAATTGGTAGCAGGATGAGGAAATCTCTTTCCTTCCTTCTCCTCTGCATCTAAAATAGATCTCTGCTGAAGTAAATGCTAAAGTATACAGTGACCTTTACACTTTCTCCTCTGACCCACTGCAGCAGCCTGAGTGGATAACATGAAAACAGGCCAAAATTAACTATAATTTTTACTATTAATAACTTATGCATATGTTAGCTTTAGATATATATTGTTGCTTCCTCAAAGGACAGTACATCCTGACCTATAAATTCCAGTGATGATGCATGTTGTACCCTGTAAGTGAGGTTCAAAGTCCCCAAATTCCACAGCAGAAGTCATTACACCTTCTTGGGACAATCACTGTGGCGACCCAAAAAGGAAACATTGGAATGTAAATGAAGATTCAGACAACAGATGATGATTTCCTGGACTTGAATTTCAACCACATACTTTATTAATTCCCAAGTGGCTTCCTTTGTGGCTCAGCTGGAAAATAATCTACCTGCAATGCAGGAGACCTGGGTTCGATCCCTGGGTTGGGAAGATCCCCTGGAGAAGGGAAAAGCTACTCACTCCAATATTCTGGCCGAGAGAATTCCATGGACAATATAGTCCATGGGGTCACAAAGAGTCAAACACGACTGAGCGACTTTCACTTTCACTTTATCAATTCTGCATCCTTTGGCATTTGCTGATTCTCTTTTGTCCTTGTTTACCTTTTTCAAAATCCATATGATGTTATAATCACCATGAAAAACAGTATGGAGGTTCCCCAAAAATCTAAAAATAGAAATATGCATATGTCAGTTGCTCAACTGTGTCCAACTCTTTGGGAACGCAATCTCCATGGATTTTCTCAGAGAAGAATACTGGAGTGGGTTGCCATTTCCTCCTCAGGATATCTTTGTGATCCAGGGATCAAACCTGAAACTTCTGTGGCTCCTGCATGGCAGATGAATTCTTTGCCTGATGAGCCACACAGAAAGCAGAAATACCATATAACCCAGAAATTGCATTTCTGAAGTGTTTAGAAAAAAAAATAAAAAAACACTAAATCAGAAGGATATAGGCACCCCATTCCAGCCTTATTTATAACAGCCAATTATGGTCACAAACTAAATGTCTATGGATAAATGAATGAATAAAGAAAATATGATATAAATGTATGTAATGGAGTATTATTGAGCCATCAGTTCAGTTCAGTACAGTCGCTCAGTCATGTCTTGATTCTTTGCAACCCCATAAATTGCAGCATGCCAGGCCTGCTTATTCATCACCAACCCATGGAGTTCACTGAGATTCATGTCCATCGAGTCAGTGATGCCATCCAGCCATCTGATCCTCCCTAGTCCCCTTAGCCTCCTGCCCCCAATCCCTCACAGCATCAAAGTATTTTCCAATGAGTCAACTCTTTGCATGAAGTGGCCAAAGTGCTGGAGTTTCAGCTTTAGCATCATTCCCTCCAAAGAAATCCCAAGGCTGATCTTCAGAATGGACTGGTTGGATCCCTGGCAGTCCAAGGGACTCTCAAGAGTCTTCTCCAACACCACAGTTCAAAAGCATCAATTCTTCGGTGCTCAGCTTTCTTCAGTCCAACTCTCACAACCATACATGACTACTGGAAAAACCATAGCCTTGA
>SJYC01147024.1:0-11094 GCA_006408675.1 Madoqua kirkii | reverse complement strand
GTGGTGTTACCTTTGTTCAATTTTGTTTTGAAATAAGGTCAAAGATGAAGAAATTTGAAGTTTTTCACAGTTTCTTATGCTCTGAGAAAACTTAAAGACCTAGAAAGTCTGATTTTTTTGAAGATATTATAAAAATGATCAATAAAACCACCTTGGCATTATATATCTTTACTGCTTCTTAAAACACCCCTCATAAACATTATCAAAATAATAAAATCAATAATCAATATGTGTTCTTGTCTTGCTCAAATTTTCAGTGTTATACAGTACCTTTTTTTGGCCACTTCCTTTGTGAAAAATTATCTTCCTTTAAATAATATGGCTAACAGAGGTCCATATAGTCCAAACTATGGTTTTTCCAGTAGTCATGTGTGGATGTGAGATTTGGACCATAAACAAGGCTGAGCACTGAAAAACTTATGTTTTTGAACTGTGGTGTTTGAGAAGACTCTTGAGAGTCCCTTGGACTTCAAGGAGATCAAACCAGTCAATCCTAAATGAAATCAACCCTGAATATTCATTACAAGGACAGATGCTGAAACTGAAGCTCCAATATTTTGGCAACCACATGGAAAGAGTAGACCCACTGGAAAAGATGGGAAAGATTAGGAAAGACTGGTGCTGGGAAAGATTGAGGGCAGGAGGAGAAGGGGATGACAAGGATGAGATGAAATAGTGAAAGACAGGAAGCATGTCATGCTTCAGTCCATGGGGTTTCCAAGGAGTCAGACATGACTTAGCAACTGAACAACAATTTTAAAACTCTTTTTTATGCTTCAATGTTTTTTTTTCTATTTCTTTGTATGCTGGGTAATTTTTGATGTTACTTGCATTAGTTTTTGAATTAGCCATAACCAAGTTCCACAAACTCAATTGCTTAAAACAATAAAAATGTATTCTGTACAGTTCTGTAGAAGTCTAAAATCAAGTTGTTATCAGGATCATGCTTCCTCTGATGCTCTAAAGGGTACCTTCCTCATCTCTTCCAGCTTCTGATAACCCCAGGTATTTTGGCATGTGGCAAAATAACTCCAGTCACTTCCCATTTCTTCACTTGCCCATCTTCCTTCCACGTTTCCATATGCCTAAAATTTTCTGATCTTCTGTCACTCATTGCATTTGGGCCCACCTCAATGATCACATTTTATGTGATTATTTCCTGATTATTTCTACAAAGACTATTTTCAAGTAAGGTCATACTTATAAGTATTGGAGTTAGGACTTGAATGCATCTTTTGGTGGAATGCAGTTCAATGTATAACAAAGCTGGAACTTGTGAACTTTACAATGTTGGGTGCTAGATTTTAATTTTGGCATTGAGTTTCATTTTAAGATGTTGTAAAATTGCTTAAGGTCAGTTGTATCTCACCAATATTGCTTTTAAGCTTTGTTAGTTGGAACCATGCAGCCTCTAGCCTTAGGCTAATTTGATCCTACTGTTGATGCAATAGATTTCTGAATGCTGGTTTTTAGTGTGTGTGTGTGTGTGTGTGTGTGTGTGTGTGTGTGTGTGTGTGAATTTTGAGGCTTTTCACTCTGGCCATAAACATGAACTAGACTCAAAGGAATTATTCCATCCAAACCTTTCTGGTGGATTTTTCTCCACCTCTATAATTTCCTTTCAAATATATGCTGATAAGAGCTCAGATGAAGAGAGGAATTCTCTTCTAGACCTCTGGAACTCTGAGAAACTCTTTTCTCTTCAGTACTCTGTCTTTAGATTTCTGGCTGCTTTGGCCTCTTGAACTCTGAGCTTTTTTCTCCAATTGAATAAGACCAGAGAGTTCAGTTTGATTCACCTCCCTATGCTTTGGCTCAGCAATTCATTCTGCCATTAAGCTGGGGCATTTAAAAGCTCAGAATTATTTCCTTGCTTTTCTGAATGACTGTTCTGCTATTGTTTTCCAAGTGTCTGAAAACACTATTTCATACATTTTATCTGCTGTTTTAGTTGTGTATTATAGAAAGGTAAATGTAGCCTTGTTACTAACTCATAGCTGGAAACAGAAAGCATGTAACTGATCAGGACCCTATGAGGCCTTCCCAGAAGAGACCCTCACCCATGTCTTCTGCCTGTCTTTTTGTTTGTAGAAAACCTTTAGTCAAAGAATAAATCTAATCATAGAAGTGAGAAAATGCAGAAAGAAAGAAAAAGAGTCAAGCAAGACAAAATAGTAATGCTTTAGTCATTAAACAAAGTCAAAGACATTTAGTCTTTCTTCAAGGGTTCTTGGGCTTCCCAGGTGGCACTAGTAGTAAAGAACTCGCCTGCCAATGCAGGAGATTCAGGGGATGCCTGTTCAATCCCTTGGTGAGGAAGATCCCCTGAAGGAGGCCATGGCAACCCACTCCAACATTCTAACCTGGAGATTTGCATGGATAGAGGAGACTGAAGGACTAGAGTCCACAGGACAGCAAAGAGTTAAACAGGACTGAAGCAACTTAGTGCACACACAAGGACTTTAAATAACATTCTGAGCCATGTTCTTTGAACGTCTTGCATACACTAAAAGCCTAACCAGGTAGAAGTTAACTGTATGCTGTCCACAGCATGTAGATTCCACAACAGAACCAGAAGTTCGATTATGCTGATCCCTCATTACCTCACCATCAGCCAATCAGAAAAATGTTCATTAGGTGATCACACTCTCTTTGAGTAAAACTCCTCACTACCTCCTCCAGGGTGGAACACACAGTCCTGAGGGCATTAGCCCACTGTAGGCCCCTTTGTTTGGGCAAGCAATAAAACTATTTCTTTCCACTTCAACCAAAACTCTGTCTCTGAGATTTATCTAGCCCTGGCATACAGGGGCCAAAGTTTGGCCACAGGCATCAAGTGAAGTTTGGACTATTTTAAATTAAAGAGTTCTCTCTAATATGATTTTAAACCACAATGTGAGAATTCATATTTATTTTTAACATCATTCCAAAAGAAAGAAAATGCACTAAAAAAAAGAAAAGAGAGAAAGGAAGAAGATCTGCTAGAAGTGCATTGTTATGGCCCAGGCTGGATATGAAAGTCAGTTGGACCAGGTTTGCTTCAGTAGAGATAGTGAAAGTGATGGTTTGGAGATATAATGGAGATGAATCACACAGAACCTGTTAGATGGTTTGATGCCAAATAAAAGAAAATAGGAGAAATCAAATGTAATTTATACATTTTTGCTAAGAAACTGATGAATGATGATGCTTCCTTGGTGGTGTCAGTGGCAATGAATCTGCCTGCCAGTGCCGGAGATGCAAGAGATGCAGGTTCAGTCCCTGAGTTCAAGATCCTCTGGAGGAGGAAATGGCAACCCACCATTTGGACATGACTGAGCATGTATATGTTGTGTTGATTAACTGAGGTAGAAAAAGTAGTAGATAAAAAACAGTGGTAGGTCGAGAACTGTGAGAAGAGTTGGTATTTTATTATTTGCAATATCTTCTCCCAGTTGGAAAGTTGAACCTATGCATTTTACGTTGATCAATTTTACATTTACTTTTATTTCTAATACTTATTTTTTTCCATTCTCTATTTTTCTTTGTCAATTTTTATATGTTATTTCCTTTTGTAATTTTTTTCATTTTTCCTTCTAATATTTTTGAAATTTTCTTTTATTTATACTCCACTAGAGTTTAATCCCTTTAAGTTATATTCACCTATCACCATGAAAAATTAATCAATACCTACAGCTGGTAGAGAATTTTCTAAAACACAATCTGACCATATTGGGCTCAAGATAGAATTCTTCAGTAGTCTCTAGTGCTTCAGGATAAAACACATTCTTACAATTTATCTTATGTCAGAGATATGCTTCTTACAAATTTTATTCACTCTGCCTTCTACAAAAACAGAAGCTTCTTATTACTTTTATGAAGTCCCTATATTAGGCTGGTGTGTTTTCTTTCTCTTTCTTTCTTTCTTTTTTTTTTTTTTTTTTTACACCTTGTCACTGTAGCAAAAGTTTCACTTTCAGTTAATAAGGTTTTCTGAGTCAGTGAGAGAAGAAACCCATGTGACTCAGTTGATAGTAAATCAAGTACTCTGGAATTCCGTGATAAATGCTTTACTGAATATGAAATTATAAGACCACTTTCTGCAAAATGTTCTTCTGAATGTCAACAATTAGAAAATGTGTTCATGCATGTGTGTGTTTGCTCAGTAATGTCTGACTCTTTGCAATCCCTTGGACTACAGCCTATCAGATTCCTCTATCCATAAGATTACCAGGTTGCTACTGCTGCTGCTGCTGCTAAGTCACTTCGGTTGTGTCCGACTCTGTGCGACCCCAGAGATGGCAGTCCACCAGGCTCCACCGTCCCTGGGATTCTCCAGGCAAGAACACTGGAGTGGGTTGCCATTTCCTTCTCGAATGTATGAAAGTGAAAAGTGAAAGTGAAGTCGCTCAGTCGTGTCCAACTCTTCATGACCCCATGGACTGCAGTCTACCAGGCTCCTCCATCCATGGGATTTTCCATGAAAAAGTACTGAAGTGGGGTGCCATTGCCTTCTCCCCAGGGTATATTCCTGACCCAGGAATTGAACCTGCATCTCCTGCATTGAAAGCAGATTCCTTACTATCTGTGCCACCAGAGAAGCCCTTGTTCATGCATAAAATACAGTTTATATGTGAAATGACTCAAGTACATATCTCTCTGATCACTCTCTCTTCTCCAGGGCCCACTATTCTTTTTCATAGGAATTATTCTTCCCCTGTATGGAGTTTTCCCATACACAGCAATCCCAGAAATGGGACGTAAAGCAAAATGTCCTGGGTAGGGATAACAATATTTTGGCTGTTTTACATTTGGTCACTTGTCTTTAAAATGAATGCGTTTGCACAAGTTATTGGGTTCCCCAGGTGGCACTAAAGTAAAGAATGCACCTACAATGCAGGAGATGTGGATTCAGTCCTGGTTTGGGAAGATCCCTTGCAGAAGGAAATGACAACCTACTCCAGTATTCTTGCCTGGGAAATCCTATGGACAGAGGAGTCGAGTAGTCTACAGTCCATGGGGTCACAAAACAGTCAGACATGATTTAGTGACTGAAACAACAGTAGACTAGTAATTGGTATTTCAGTTCAGTTCAGTCACTTAGTCATGTCCAACTCTTTGCAGCCCCATGAATCATAGCACGCCAGGCCTCCCTGTTCATCACCAACTCCCGGAGTTCACTCAGACTCACATCCATTGAGTTGGTGATGCCATCCAGCCATCTCATCCTCTATCATCCCTTTTTCCTCCTGCCCCCAATCCCTCCCAGGATCAGAGTCTTTTCCAATGAGTCAGCTCTTCTCATGCAGTGGCCAAAGTATCGGAGTTTCAGCTTCAGCATCATTCCCTCCAAAGAAATCCCAAGGCTGATCTTTAGAATGGACTGGTTGGATCTCCTTGTAGTCCAAGGGACTCTCAAGAGTCTTCTCCAACACCACAGTTCAAAAGCATCAGTTCTTCGGTGCTCAGCTTTCTTCACAGTCCAATTCTCACATCCATACATGACCAATGGAAAAACTATAGCCTTGACTAGACAGACTTTTGTTGGCAAAGTAATGTCTCTGCTTTTGAAGATGCTATCGAGGTTGTCTGCCCTCTGATGCCCTCTTGCAACACCTACCATCTTACTTGGGTTTCTCTTACCTTGGGCGTGGGGTATTGCCTCACGGCTGTTCCAGCAAAGCACAGCCGGTGCTCCTTGCCTTGGACGAGGGGTATCTCCTTACAGCTGCTCTTCCTGACCTTCAATGTGAGATAGCTCCTCTAGGCCCTCTTGCGCCTCCACAGCCACAGCTCCTCAGGTTGCTCCTCCCGGCCGCCCCTGACCTCAGATGCAGGGTAGCCCCTCTCGGCCATGGAGTAACTCCTCTGGGGCCATTTCTGCACCGTTGCAGCCTGGCACTCTAGGCCACTGCCCCTGACCTCGGACGTGGGGTAGCTCCTCATAACCACCTGAGCTCGGTGCGCCAGCGGCTCACAGCTGCCTGCGCTCAGGTGAAGGTGAAGTCACTCAGTCGTGTCCAACTGTTTGTGATCCCATGGACTATAACTTACTAAGTGTTTCCGTCCATGGGATTCTCCAGGCAATAATACTGAAGTGGATTGCCATTTCCTTCTCCAGGTGATTTTCCCGACCCAGGGATCAAACCCGGGTCTCCCGCTTTGGAGGCAGACACTTTAACCTCTGAGCCGAAAAGAGCAAGTGTTTAAACTCATTATTTCGTGAGAAATAGAATGGAAAAATTGGAAGTAGTGACAGATTTCCTCTCCTTGGGCTCTAAAGTCACTGCAGGTGGTGACTATAGCCATGAAATCAGAACATAATTGAATCTTGGCAGGAAAGTTATGACAAACCTAGACAGTGTGTTGAAAAACAGAATTACTCTGTTGACAGAGATCAGTATAGTCAAGCCTATAGTCTTCCCAAATGTCACATACGGTTGTGAGAGTTGGACTGTAAAGAAGGCAGAGTGCCAATGAATTGATACTTTCAAACTGTGATGTTGGAGAAGACTTTTGATTCCCTTGGACAGCAGAGAGATCAAACCAGTCAATCTTAAGGAAAATCAACCCAGAATACTCATTGGAAGGACTAATGTTGAAGCTGAAGCTCCAGTATTTTGTGCAAACAGTTGACTCATTGTAAAGTCCCTGATGCTGAGAAAGATTGAGAGCAAAGATGAAGAGAGCATCAGAGAATGAGATGGCTGGTTGGCATCACCAATGCAATGGACATGAACTTGGGCAAACTTTGGCAGTTGGTGAGGGACGTGGGGGCCTGGTGTGCTGCAGTCGGTGGGTCACAATAAGTTGGACATGACTGGGCAACTGAACAACAAGTGAAAACCACTCAACTGAGCTTAGTCAACCCGCAGCACCCTGATATGTGACAATAAATTTTTATTTAAGAGACCAATTCTTAGAGTAGTTTATTAGGAAGGAATAAATAATAAGAATTACAGGCTCTTATTCAATAACAAGAATTGAAAATGTTAAACTTCAAAAATATTTTCAACTCTAGCTTTAAATACAATGATATATAATGAAATATCTGGGTACTATTGTTTATCAGCACAAATTATGTTAGATTCTATGTGTATGGTAAGAAAGAATTTTTCCAGATCACATGATTGCCCATGTGGGAAATTTAAAAGGATCAACAATAATAAAAAAAAATTCTAAGGAGTAAAAAGTTATTGTAACAAGGTAACAAGATAAATTGTTAATATACAAAAATGAGTCACTTTCCTATATATCAACAATGAACAAATAAACATATAACATATTTAGATTACCATTTACAAATTTGAATACTTGGGTATACATCTAGCAAAATATGTACAAGATTCATATGAGGAAAACTACAACACTTTAATGAATTAAGTCAAAAAGGAAATAAGTAGAGAAAGAGCCCATGTTCATGAACAGGAAAACCCAGTGTTGTCAAGATGTCAGTTCTTTCCAAATTAATTTATCTATTCCGTGCAATCAAAATCAAAATTTCAGCAAGTTATTTTATGAATTTTGCTAAAATGAATCTAAAGTTAATATGGAGAGTCAAAAAGATCCAGGAACGCCAACTAAATATTAAAGAAAAGAACAAAGCTGGAGGATTGATGCTAAGTTCAGTTCAGTTCAGTTCACTTGCTCAGTCATGTCCGACTCTTTGTGACCCCATGGACTGCAGCACAACAGGCATCCCTGTCCATAACCAACTCCCAGAGTTTATTTAAGCACATGTCCATTGAGTCAATGATGCCATCCAATAATCTCATCCTCTGTCATCTTCTCCTCCTACCTTGAATCTTTCCCAATATCAGAGTCTTTTCAAATGAATCAGTTCTTTGCATCAGGTGGCCAAAGCATTGGAGTTTCAGCTTTAGCATCAGTCCTTCCAATGAATATTCAGGACTGATTTCCTTTAGAATAGACTGGTTGGATCTCCTTGCAGTCCAAGAGACTCTCAAGAGTCTTCTCCAACACCACAGTTCAAAAGCATCAGTTCTTTGGCACTCGGCTTTTTTATAGTCCAACTCTTACATCCATACATGACTACTGGAAAAATAATAGCTTTGACTAGATGGACCTTTGTTAGCAAAGTAATGTCTCTGCTTTTTAATATGCTGCCTAGGTTGGTCATAACTTTTCTTCCAAGGAGCAAGCATCTTTTAATTTCATGGCTGCAGTTACCATCTGCAGTGATGTTACAGCCCCCCAAAATAAAGTCTGTCACTGTTTACACTGTTTCTCAAACTATTGCCATGAAGTGATGGGACTGGATGCCATGATCTTAGTTTTCTGAATGTTGAGCTTTAAGCCAACTTTTTCAGTCTCCTTTTTCACTTTCATCAAGAGGCTTTTTAGTTCTTTTTCGCTTTCTGCCATAAGGGTGGTGTCATCTGCATATCTAAGGTTACTGGTATTTCTCCTGGCATCTTGATTCCAGCTTGTGCTTCATCCAGTCCAGCATTTCACTTGATGTATTCTGCATATAAGTTAAATAAGCAGGGTGAAAATATGCAGCCTTGGCGTACACATTTCCTGATTTGGAACCAGTCTGTTGTTCTATGTCCAGATCTAACTGTTGCTTTTTAACATGCATACAGATTTTTCAGGAGGCAAGTAAGTGGTCTGGTATTCCCATCTCTTTCAGAATTTTCCATAGTTTATTGTGATCTGCACAGTCAAGGGCTTTGGCATAGTCAGTAAGTAGAAGTAGATGTTTTTCTAGAACTCTTTTGCTTTTTCAATGATCCAACAGATGCTGGCAGTTTGATATCTGATTACTCTGCCTTTTCTAAATGCAGCTCAAAATTCTGGAGACTTTCTAAAGTTATAGTAATCAAGACACTGTTGTATTGGTGAAAGAATAAATCAATGGAACAGAGTAGAATTGAACATATCTAGTCAACTAATTTTTGACAAAGGATCAAATGAAATAAAGCAAAGATACTCTTTTTAATATTTTTAACAAATGGTGCTGGAACTTCTGTACATCCACATTAGAAAAAGAGAAAAAGACTGAACCTATACACAGGTCTCAATCCCTTCACAAAAACTGAATTAAATGCATCACTGACCTGAATGTAAGATACAAAAGTATAACATTCATAGAAGATAACAGAGGAGAAAAATGTAGATGATCTTTAATATGATGATGTCTTTTCAGATATAACACCAAAGACAAAATTCATAAAAGAAAGTATTGGTAAGCTGGACTTAATTAAAATAGAAATTCTGCTTTGCTAAAGACACTCTCAAGAGAATTAGAAATCAAGTCATAGACTAGGAGAAAGTATTTTCAAAGATAGACCTGTTACCTAAAATAAAAACTCACTCAACAATAAGAAAGCTAACAACTAAAATGGGATGAAACCTTAAAATATACCTCAGCAAAGATATACAGGTGGTAAATAGACATCTTAAAAATGTTCCCCATCCTATGTCACCACAGAAATGTCAATTAAAGCAACAATGAGATACCACTCCATATCCATTAGAATGGCCTAAATATGGAATGCTGACAACATTAAGTGCTGGTAAACATGTGGAACAACAGACATTTTCATATGTTCCTTTTGGTAATACAAAATTATATAGACATTTTGGATAACAATTTAGAGGTTGCATATAAAACTACATACATTCTTACATATGATCCAGCAACCTCTCTCTTTGGTTTTACCCAAGGAAGTTGAAAACTTACATACAAAATCCTGCACATAAGGTGATTTTTGACCCAACCTTCTCCTTTCCTCACTTTCAGGACTCCTGGCATCAAACTCAACACATTATCTTCAGTGCCTCTTGGCATGATTTCATCTTTTTCTCTGTTCATAGTCTTCCTTTGCTAAAAAGGACTTTTAGGGTAGTAAAAATACTTTGTATAACATTATAATGACGAATACCTCATTATACTTTGGTCCAAAACAGTAGAATATACAACCCCAAGAGTGAACCATAATGGAAACTATGGAAAAAATTTTTTCCTTTTTTAACTTTTTATTTTATACTGAAGTACAGCTAATTAATAATGTGCTAATTTTAGGTGTACAGCAAAGGAATTCCATTATACATATATATGTATCTATTATTTTTCAAATTATTTTCCCATTTAAGTTAATACATAATATTGAGCAGAGTTCTCTGTGCTATACAGTAGGTCCTTGTTGGTTGTGCATTTGAATAATACCATTCCAGAAACTATGGGCTTTGTGTGATAATAATATATCCTAGGTTCTTCCTTAGTAAAATGTATATCATTCAAATGAGTGTTGTTGATAATGGGAGAGGATGTGTATGTGTGGACACAGGAGGTGTATGAGGAAGGTCTATATCTTCCCTTCAAATTTTTTTATAAACCAAAATTTCCTCTAAAAGAATAGTTTCTACGAAATAATATTTCCTAATTTTCACCAGACAGTTCAACGGGATTTTCAATTACTTGCACTTTAGTTGTTGCTTTGATTACTGGATATTGAAGTGTGGCTAGCATGAATAGATTAAATAATTACCAAACAAAGCAGCAATAATTACCAAACAAAGCAGCAATAATTACAATTAAATCATTTCTCCAGAAAAAAAATAAAGTATTACAATGTCTATAAAAGCATCTAGCATGATTACACCTGTCACTTGGCTGCTTTTCATCATGTCACTATCTGACTAAATCAGTTTAATACCATGATCAGACCCATAAATTAATTTTTGTATGTTAACAGGTCTTCTTTCCTTGTTGCTGGACTCTTGTCAAAAAATGCCCATTAACTGTAGCACATATCAGCCTTCCTTGCCCAATTTGCTCAGGTTAATTTTCCTTTGGACTAAAATTACCATTGTTTCATTTACAGTAACCAATATTTTCCAACACACCTGCAGTGAATTATTGGTCCATCAGAGATAAAAGGACACAGTGAATCACTGTTTCTTTTAGTAAGGGAAAGTAATTGAAGCACTCAAATATTTGTTTTCAAAAGTATAAATCTGAATGGCAAATGAGAAATTTTACTTTTTCTGTCCTGGAGATAATCTCAAGCTATAAAGTAGTTTACTTCCCATGAATCTCCTTCATACACTTTCCATTTCAGGAAAACTGATAGAATAATCTCCAGTTTC